>JAJPUD010027257.1:0-15704 GCA_023553655.1 Myrmecobius fasciatus | reverse complement strand
GATACATTTATAAATTATCTCCCAAACTTTAAATATACAAATATAAAAATTATTATTACTAATCCAACTTATGTCTCAATTTTTCTCCATCATACCTGACAAGTGGTTATTTTCTTGAAGTCTCTTGTGAACCAAGATTTGGCAACTTTATCTTATTAAGCTAAATTTATCATGCATTATGATTCCACTGTTTAGGTATAGTATTATATTATTATTTTTAATTATTTTATTATATTAATTTTTATATTTTTATATCATTTGCTTTATATAGTGCTAATATAATATTATTATATTAATTGCTGGAAATAGCCTTTGGACACTAGTGCTAAATAGGGCAATGATAAATATCTTAAAGGTTCAATGTTCTCTTCAATTTCTATACTCCCTGCTACTGTGCAAATCCTTAATAAATGTTAACTGATTAATTGAACTTCATTCTCACTTTTTTCTGGGTGATTTACTTACCTTAAATGCAGTCTTGATTCCAGTGTCTCTTTTAGGGTTACTGAAAGGGCTAGTGAAAGGAAGATGGTAAGAAGTGGGGCCATCCTAGGTCTTTGTCTCAAACTACAAGTGCTGGATCAGATTGATTCAGAACTAATGATGTTCCACAGCTGCTGGTCTCCTAATTCTTAATTGCCATCCTTTCCCATTTCACTGAGTTAACAAGGAGTGGCCAGACTCTGCTTATCAAATGATGGCCCCTGGGCCACCTTGGCCATTCAGTCAGTGACGTAGTCCTGAGAACCGGGGTAGCACAATGGACATCCAGCCTCAGGATCAGGGAGAATTAGGGGATGCAAGTTTTGTTTCTGAAATCAATGGCTGTGAACCCCTAAAGAAGTCACTCAACTTCTCAGTCTGCGCCCTCACCCCCAATCTCCCCCAGACAGCTCTCTGAGACTGATGTGAACAAGTGCTAGCAAGGCATAGTGAAGAGAGTTCCTCACCAGAAGCAATGAACTCACAGATCAAAGTAAAAAATAAAGGAATAAATCGACAAGCAAACACCTGATACTAATTTCCATTCCAAGCTGCTTCCCTGATTGATTCACTTTCCACCATGTTGGAAAAGCCACTTAAGTCTAAGAGGAAGTTATCATTCATTTGCTTCTGTTAAAACAAATGATACTGGGCAGTGAGGTGGCTAAATCATCAGTCTTGAAACCAGGAGGACCTGAGTTCAAATGCAGCCTCAGATACCTATTAGTTGTGTGATCCTGGGCTAGTCACTTGTCTCAAAAAAAAAAAAAGTATCCATCCCTACTTCATGAAATAGTCCCCTCAATTATTTCATCAGAGAACACTGATTAGGTGCCTATTCGGCCAGCCACTGAGACAGGCAGAAATGAGATAGTCCTGGTCCTCAAGGAGCTTGCAAGAAAACTAGCAAGAAAATGCTTATAAAGAAGAGCTTAGCACAGTGTCTGATACATAATAAGTGCTGCATTATTGTTGTTGATGGTGAGAAGGAAATATCTGACAGGAAACGGCATTTAACTGAAAACTGAGGGAAATGAGACGTTCCAACAGGTAGAGGAAAGGATGCTGGGAATTCCTATTCCAATGTGGAGGGGAAGATACCTGTACGAGCTATCTTAGAAAAAGTACAGCAGACCAGGTCTTCAAAGGACCATCAGCTCTAACTAATGAGGAAAAGGGCAGAAAAAAAAATAAATCCACTAGTACAGAAGGCTCACATTTCTCTGCTTGCCTAGAAGCTTATGCTGTGATAGATTCTGCATTCATAAAGCCTTTGAAGAACTATGATATTCACACAATTATAGAGATGTGGAACAGATGGGCACAGGATCTGCATATAAAAATAACAAGAGTGGGAGAGCAAATGATTAAACATACTTAAATCCTTCTAGAATCATCGAATTGCAGGTTGGAAGGGACCCCAGAGGCCAACTAATCTGTGCTCCCATCAAGTCTGTTAATCCCTTTAGAGCACCATGGACAGATGGTAGCTCAGCCTCTGAGTGATGTGATAGGGGGACGCTGGTCCACTCTATTTTGGGAGATAGCACTTATTGGTACAATATGGTTCAAAGGGCATTGATGCTGTATGCAGGACTTGGAATTGGGTGATCTGGGAGATAGGAAATTTAAGTAAGATGCACCCCCACATTCAAGGGGTTCATGGCCTAGTAAGGGAATGATAGAATTCCTAATACATTAACGAATATGATCTCATTTGATCTTCACAACAGCTCTTTGAAGTGATATCCCCATTTTATAGTGAATAAACTGAGATACACAGAAGTGAAGTGATTTGCCCAAAGTTACACAGCTAGAAAGTGTTTGAGGCCAGAGTGGAACTCAATTTGAACTTCCCAACTCCAGGCCTAGCCATCTTGCCGTCTCCAAATTAGATGGCATAATTCACAAGATTGCTTCAGTGCCTTCCAGAGGCAAATGGATATGGAGAGAGAGACAGAGAGACAGAGAGAGACAAAGAGACAGAGACAGAGAGACAGAGAGACAGACAGAGAGACAGAGACAGAAACAGAGAGGGGGGCATTAAGAACAAGCAATAATAAATATTAAGCAACATTATATGCCAGTAACAGTGCTAAGCACTAGGGATACAAATAAAAGAGTTCCTACCCTCAGGGAAGTTATGATCAAATGGGGGAAGACTACTTAGAAAGAAGATGAAAAGGAAAGAAAAAGTGAAATGAAAATTAAAAATGGAATATTTATAGGGGTAGGGAGTGGGGAGAAATGATGTTTTTATGCGGTCAAAACCAAGCTGAGCAACTGATGGAAAATAAGTTAGAATATTAAGTCCTCTATAAAGAGAAGTTTACTGTTCCATCTTTCAATCAGAGAGCCAATGGAGGAGTGGGGATGCTGAGGTGTTGAGCACCAAAGGTGAATATCTTCATGATGAGATTTCAGATGATGAACATATCCTGGAGAAGGCATGATACTCATGGAGTTAAATCCAAGTAGAACATTTGGGGAAATGGCGAGAATTAGAGATAAAGACTTCTTGATGGAGGGGCAGCTAGTTGGTGCAGTGGATAGAGCACCAGCCTTGAAGTCAGGAGGACCTGAGTTTAAATCTAGCATCAAACACTTAACACTTCCTGGCTATGTGACCCTGGGCAAGTCACTTAACCCCAATTGCCTCTGCAATTGTCTAGTTCTTGATGGAACTAGATTGTTAGAAAGTTCTGTCTTATGTTGATTTGAAATCTTCATTTCTGTAATTTGACCCACTGTTTCCATAGAAAAAGTACAGAGGATTTGTGCCGGATTTTCAAATATTTTCCTCGGTCTTCTCTTTTTCAAGCCAAGCACGAGTTCCTTTGATTGTTCCTCCGATGGCCACAATGTGAAAGATATCTTTTCCAGATGTTTCACCAGCAGTTTTCCTCCTGCCTAAAAATGAATTTATCAGTTTTCCTCTTAAACTGTAGCACTTGGAGGTGAAGTGGCAGTCCAGATGTGGTCCAGTCACTGCAGAGTGACTATTACTTATGGCTAATGAGAGTCTGGTCACCACACTCAGACTAACATAGCAGCTTTCCTTAGCAGTCACATCACAAGATTAGATCACATTAAGCTTTTCACCACAGGGCTTTTTACAAATTAACAACTGGCAAACTAGGCTTCCCCTATCATGGACTTGGTCTAACGGTGGGATCCAAAATATCCTGCCATTTTAGCTTTAGCAATTTAGCTACCTCGACCAAGTGCTAAAAAGCCTTTAAATTTGAATCCTGCTTAAATAGCTCAAGAAAACTTGATTTATTTATTGTATATATAAGTCCTTTTTTCTTCTTATTTGATCTCTGGGATATAGAACTAGCAGTAGTATTGCTGGGTCAAAAAATATGTGTGGTTTTATAGCCCTTTGAGCATAGCTCCAAATTGTTATCCAAAATGATTGAACTAATTCATAAGTCCACCAACAAACAGTTTATTGGTGTATCTATTTTCCTGAAATACCTATACCTATTTCTTGAAGCCTTTCTTTTTTAAAATTTAATTTAAATTTAAATAAAAATAAATTAAATTAAAAAATCTTTTAGGATATGTGCATAGTAGAGGTATTATTAGGTCAAAGGTAAGTCATCTATAATTTATCAAAGGAGTTGAGAAGGAATTCATTCCAAAATTTGTAAAGAGTATAGAAGTCTTTTCCTAACTTATGGATGAGGAAATGGAGCCAGAGATGAAATGACCAGCTCGTCGGTCACATAGCTAAGAAAACATCCAGCAGATCCAGGTTTTCCTAATTCTACTGCACATCACACTGTATCTCTGCCAAATGGAGAGAGATGTGAGCCAAGAGCAGCAAACAGTGCTTTACTATACAAACTCATCTGTAAACCATCATGGAGGAGGGAAACAGAAGTTTACAAACAACATTGTCTCATAAAAATAGTAGAAAGTAGGAAACAAGTCTGGAAAAACACTTGGCGTGAGATCCAACTTAGCCAGATCATCCCAAGAGCCCAGATGAAATTGGCAAGAGGACCACAAATAGTTGGAAAATGGAAACCGTTTGTCAACACTTCTGTAATGATCCATTTGCACCGGCAGTGACAGAGGAACCCTACGTTTGCACCCTGACAATTCAGTCAGTTGGAACATCTTCACAGAAAATGCAGAGGAGTGAATGGATCAGACCAGCTGTACTGGTACAGTTGTATTTCAGTAACCACCATTTTCATAACAGAAACAGAGAATGGCCCCATCCATTCATTCATCGGTGTAGGAAGTGCCCAGTGAGACACTTTCTATCAATGAACATTGACACATTCTCTGCCACTTTTATTCTCAGAGAGCCAACTGGAACCTCAACGGTTAATGACTCCTCCACATATTCAGTCTATGTCAGAAGTGTGATATAAACGTATTAGAGAATTTTGGTAGGAATTAAAGTTAACCTCATTGGTCTAGAGTTCTCAAACTTCATTTCCTTCCCAATTAGGGTGGCGGCTCTCTTCCACTCTTCTGACATCCCTCATTATTCACAGCCTCGGCAATCATATCTACCAGTTTTCTGCTCTGGAGAAGCTGGCCCAACTTGGTGCAGTGACTTGAAGACCTTTTCTCTCTCTGTCAACATTTCCAGGGCTTAATTAATCATGTTTGTCCTGCTTTCTCAGGCACCTAATCCTTCAATGCTTTAGGCCCTTTAAATTGTGGGTAGGGATCCCATTTGGGATCTTGTAACTGAATGTAGTGGTTGTGAAATTATAATTATCAGTGAATGTTTGATTTCTACATCCATTTTATATACTTATATAGACAGGATCATGTAAAAACTTCTCAGATGAAAAGAGGACATGAGTGGGAAAAGTTTAAGAAACTGCTCTAAGTAACTCTCTAAGTAACTGGTAATTTGTAGAGAAGGTTCTGCCTTGCATTGGTCCAGGAAATT
The DNA here is from genome assembly GCA_023553655.1 of Myrmecobius fasciatus. Lineage (NCBI taxonomy): Eukaryota > Metazoa > Chordata > Mammalia > Dasyuromorphia > Myrmecobiidae > Myrmecobius > Myrmecobius fasciatus. Next base: position 10,300 of record JAJPUD010027257.1, on the reverse strand, counting down.
ACCTCACTATAGAGTTGGCTATAGTAATGAAGCCACTGATTTAGTCCCTATTCCTCTTACCAGAAAAAAAAAAATCATCATCCTTGGGAAATAAAATAGAAGCAACAAGAGCCGAACAGCTATGCCTGAACGTTCCCCATCGTGTCATTATTGTGCTTTTTTGGCCAAGTTTATTGGCCATTTCTTGCACTTCCTTCCCAGGTGCTCTGTAAGGGAATCCTTCCCTCCTTCCATCTCCAGATCAGGGATGCCATGGGAAAGCTCTCTCCAGGAACAATGGCAGCACTCGCTTACTTAGGGCTCCAGACGTGTAAGGTCCATGGCTGGGGTCCGCCAAACATAAAAAACCAACAACACTGGAAGGCCTTGAGAAGGTGGATGGCATTCATGGCGAACATCAATGGAAGACGTGGACAGGAGGTTTGGATTAGCTGAGATCTGTACCAGTGGAGAGAACACCCCCATTCATAAGCTCACGGATCCATCAGAGCACTGAGATGGGTGCTAGACACACAGTAGGGACAGAGTATCCCCAAAACAGGCTCCAAGCAGAAGGAGCTCACAGTCTTTGGGAGGAAGAACATTTGGAGTCTTGCGGTTCACATCTCCCATGCCAGCCTTGCTCTCCCTCCCATCCCCTTCACGCTTGATCCCAGAGACTTAATATTAGAAGTAAACAACACGATACTACGTCCATGCTATGGAGGCACAGAGCCACGGGGCTCCCATGGGAAGCCATGGGGAACAGGCCTGGGATCGGCACAGAATGAGAGAAAATTGGGTGAGAACTCTAGAGATCAAAGGGTTGGATGTAGATGGTGGTCCATCATTCCCAGGGCACTCCCCCAAGTCTGCATGGTCATAACCCAAGGATCCCCAATGCACCCTGTGGATGATAGTATGATTATCTCAGAATTTCAGTTGGAAGTTTAACTCCCCTTTGGACCAGAATTCCCTCCATAGGGAGTAAATGGTTCCCCCCCCCCAATTTTTATAAGTGTTTTGGTTTAATTACACCATTAGAACTCACATCTGGGCTTCCAGTTGTCTGAAGAATATCCAGGGAGCAAGAACACACTGCCCCGAGCATTCTCCCCGTACCCACAGCGGGCACCCTTTCATTCCCGGGTGATTTTTATAGAATAACAGGGATTAGGTAATCGCAGGAAATTGCAGTCCTGGGGTTTTCCCACAATCACACAAATGGTAAGTAGCATTCAGGATTTGAACTCAGGTCCTCAGATGCCAGATAGTCTATTCATTCACAGTGTGAGTGAGCTTAGAGTTCCTCCCTAGGTTCTGGGACCATTCAAAGCTCAAGACTTGGAAGGGGCCTCAGGGTCCACTTGGTCTGGAGAGCTTCCTCTACGAGCTACCTGGATGGGGCCACCCTTCCCGCCATTGTCCCAAGACCCCCAGGGAGGGTTCTTGCCTTCGGATGCAGCCCACCCACTCACAGATGGCACTGCTCAACATCCCCTCTCCCATCCGTCATGGCAGGACCGCTGAAGGAGGCAGTGAGCAAACCTGACCACAAGAGACGGTTTGAGGGCCCAATGGGGCACAGGCCCCGAACCTGAACTAACTGACTTTTGGACAATTTTGGGGCACCCAGGAGGGACGCAAAGGCCATCAGCTGTGTGCCCACTTTGTGCCAGGCACCAAGAAGGCAAAGAACAAAACCGTCCGAGCTGTTGGGGACCTCATGTTCTCCCTAGGAGGGACAGCAAGGGCATCTAGACATGCAAAGAACACGTTACAAGTAGTTACAAGGAAGGTGCAGGGAGCAGTGGGGGGGATGAGCAAACACTGGAGAAATGGGGCATTTTGGAGAGAAGGCTCTGGAGGCCAGTGAGTGTAACGGGGGTTAAAAAGAGACGAGAGGTGGCAGGATGGGGAGTCAGGTTTGGGGGGGCTGCAAAGACAGGCTGGGCCCGCTTGTATGGAAAGAAACTCAGCTTATGTTCCATATAAATACATCTTAAAGTGAACACACACCAACAAGCTTATATTGGATAGGAGGTAACGGAGCTCAGTAAGCAAAGGAACAATGAGGCCTTATCTGCCCTTAACAAACCTGTCTTGTTGGCTGTGAAGAGGAGACTGGAGTGGGGAGAAACGAGTCGGGGAGACCAATGAGGAGGAGGTCCCAGTAACGTGGGTAAGATGCTGGCAGCCATGCTGGGAAGGGGATGGGAGACATGGAGGCTGGCCAACGACCGGATGGGGAGGAGTAGGGGGCAAAGAGAAAGCTACATCAGGAGCCGTGCCCCCGGGGATCCTCCGGAGAACCAGGAGACTCAAAGAGAAGGGAGCTCACGCCCTCCCGCCTGGATTCTGGCACAAAACTAACAACTCCATCTTGAGGAAATCCCCCTTCAAAGCCCCCGAGTATTGCAGTCTGTGTTCCAGCCAGAGGAACTCTGACATTCCCCCTCCTTTTTTAGGTGTGAAGTCAGTCAAAAATGGGGCTGAGTTCTGAGACTGGTAACAACCTCACATTTTAATAACCCAAGTGGATAAAGACATAAACTGGAGAAGTGTGACAGGATGACTGCTTCTAAACACGTAAACTTTAATTAAAAGCTGGTAGAACAGCCTTAAAAACTGGGGGAGTGTTCCTGTCTTTACTTACATTTTGTACGTCCTCCAAAATAGGACGATTAATTCCCCAGTCACTCAGAGCTGGCCAGGCTGATCTCTGCCAAAGTGACAGTTCCCTGGGCCATCCCCTTCCTGCCTTCCTGGGTCACTTTTCCTACCCTAAAAACCAACTTTTGAAAACTTTTCTGCAGTTTTGCATCCTGTCTGCTTATGTCACTGTTCTCTGAGCACCCAAGGATGTTGCCAAGGGACGATGCTGAAGGAAGAGCCCTCAGGAGAGGAGGGTCCTGAGCTTCCATGGGAGGAGAGGCCAGGGGGAAATGACCAGTTCCATCCAAGGCATTAAATGCACCGGGCCAGGATTCAGGAATCTCAGGCTCGCTCCAGCTCTGCTGCTGGGTCTGGGATTGGACCTCGGTTTCCTCAACCATAAAGAGAACTGAATGAGCTGATCTCTAAGCCCCCTGTCCCCTTTCTGGCTCCACGATTCTGACTGTGACTGCTGTCTGCTAGAGAACCTTCTTCTCTGAAGTATTTAAGGAGTGTCTCGGTGGTGAATTCATCACGGTGAGTTCTAGAGCACCAGGAATATGGCCAGAGGAGCCCAGAAACCGTGATGGGGAAGAGCCAATGGCGGGGCTTTCCAGCTCAGCTCTACCACAGACGGCGGCACTCATACTGTGTGACAGTAGAGTTTTATTTTCCTTTTCTACAGGAAGGAAAGGAAACAAGCATTTATTAAGCACCTACTATGCTCTGAGGGTTTGACTCAAGGACAGAGTCTTTGCAAGGCCTTGGAGCTGGCGCTCAGCTGGTATCGTTTTTCTCTCAAGATTCAGCGAGGCACATTTGGAAACCAACAAACCCACCAAAAAGCCAATGGCAACATGGACAGAGGGCAGAACCTCAAGGTCTCCAGGTCTGCTTGCCCGGGTCCCTGGCCCCTCTAAGAGCCCATGGCTCACTGGACATGCCGGGCTCAGTCAGAGGATGAGGGGTTAGATCCTGGCCCCAGGGGTCCCCACTGTACCCAGGGGTACAATATCCTCCCTTGTAGAATGGGACACACCTTACACTCCCCACGTCCTAAGAAGGTGGTGAGGCACTAAGTCAAGCTGTGTCGCCTGGGGGAGGGTGGCACCTGCACAACCACCTTCCTGGGGTGATTCTGGAATTTATGCACTGTCAAATGCTGGAGAAACGAGGTTGTGTCTGGATGTTTGTCACGTGTGTACAAGGGCCACTCGTGCCATACGTCCTCCAGGGCCTCCCAACTGGGAAAAGCCAAGAAGATGGAGCGATGGTGGCTGTCTTGGCTGTCTGCTAAAGCCCTGCTTAAATCTGGACAGGTTCATCGGCAGCTTGGCCAAGGGAGAAGTATTTTTCAGCCACAGCTGCTCTTGAAAATCCTCCCCTGAGATCCAGAGAAGCAACAGCCTAAAGTGTTAGTGATAGTGTGGAAGAGTGTGTGTGTGTGTGTATGAGAGAGAGAGAGAGAGACAGAGACTGATACAGAGACAGAATGAGAAAGAGAGAGACAGAGTGAGACAAAGAGAAAGAGAGAGAGAGAGGAAGGAAGAAGGGAGGGAGGGAGGAAAGGAAAAAGGGAGGGAGACAGACAGAATGAGACAGAGAGAGACAGAAAGTGAGATAGAGAGACAGACAGACAGAAAGACAGAATGAGAAAGAGAGAGAGGTAGAAGGAGAGGGAGAGAAAGGAGGGAGAGGAATGGGGCTGTGTGTGGGGCTACCCAACTTTCAGGAAGTTCTTGCTCCATTAAACATCAGTGTGGTCAGAAGGACTCACCACGGGCCTCTCTCTGTGTGTCCTCAGAGGTCTGTGAGTTACCTCAGGGATGGCCACTTACTTTTCCTCTTTGGCTTTGGTTTTCATTAGTGAATAAAGGTTGCACCAAGGGCATCAATGACAAGATATGTCCTGTGAAACCAAACTTTTAAGAGACAAACTCTGTCTTTTCTACAGTAAAAAGAAAAAGCTTCAGCCCAGATGTTGGGATTTGGAATTGTTTTCGTTTTTTTGGAAGCAGGGAGGGGACGGAAGACAACATAAATAGATAGAAATCTCTCAAACAAAAGCTTTTGTTGTTGCAAAAAGAGGAAGTGAAAAGGGATAGGGGGACCTTGGGGGCTGGTAGGGAAAAGCCAGCTACTTTTTCATCTCCAAGATGGTGCTTCCTGGGCCCCGGTTCTTAGCACTGCAGATGTTGCAGAACTGTCCAGAAGAATTCTGAAAACACAACAGGAAAAAGACAGATCCATGTAAAAACACGAGAAGTAATTTACTCCCCCTCCCATGGAGCATGGAATAATGTTTCCTGTTTTCTTGATTACATCTGTTTATCTTGGAAATTGCTCTTGCAACAACCGGCATGTTCTTGATAAGCATTTTACCCAAGAGAAAAATGAATCACCAACGATAGGAGAAACAGATGTGTATATGTGTCTGCAAGTGTGGATTCATGCACATGTCATGTATGTACACACGTTTATTACCAAACCTATAGCTGTAAGTACACACGTGTGTATGTGACCAGTCTACATGGACATGAGAAGAGGCTGGGCTGGGATTCTGGAGGTGGGAATACTTGTGCTCACTTCCAACTTGCCCAGTGCCCTCCAGCTCCCTCAGCAGCCCTAGGCTGTCCATTCTTCCCAGGTGACACATTATAGAGCGGCTCCTTTTTGTCAATGGAAGGAGCTCCCACCTGAACTTAGGCTCAGAACAAGAGCTTTCTCTGCTCAGCCAAGCTGTGGACATGGTAGATCCCTCAGGTACCCCATGATGGTCAGATTTCTGACTTGGCAAAGGAAGGGACCGTGGAGACCAGTTAGCTCAAATCTCTCATTTTACAAATGAGGAAACTGCATCCCTGAGAAGGGTCATGGGGTTACTGAATATCAAAGGAGAGCTGGTTCCATGCCTGGCACTAAGCACTGGGGCCCTTCTGCCCCTGCCCCTTCTCTCATAGCCATGCATATACTGAGGAAGAGCAGAAGGGGTCCCTGGACCTGCTCTGTGGGTGCTCCCTCCTAACCATCCCCTCAGAAGCTCCAAGTAGTGCCCATGACAACGACCCTCCCACATCGATGCCTAACGGCAGCTCACCATGCTGGGGACGGGCAGACACTCTTTGTGGAACATGTGCCGACAGTGAAAGACAACAGCACTGAAGGGCTTTGCTGCATCTGTTTGGGGGAAAAACAAAACTCAGTTTCCCCACCTTGGCTGCAAAGCCACTTGTGGGGTACTCATCCTGCCTCCAGCCACCGATGGGCAGTGCAGGGTCCCACATAATGATACCTTCAGAGCCGACCACTGAGCAAACGTTTAAAAGGACTAGAAATTCCCCTGGAAGGATGGAAGATGTTCCTGGAAGGCAGAGGGACACCCCGGAGGATGTTTCTGGAGGGATGTTCACTGTGGAGGATGCCCCTGGAATGATACCCCTGGGCCTCTGCAGGGCCCAGCTATTCTAACGGAGGCTGGGCCAGGAAGCCCCTTTAAAATGGTGATCCAGCCTCTGGCTGAAAATATAAGAGGGGAGTCCACAACCTCTGGAGGCTACTCCCGCCATACTGGGATAACAATTTTCCAGACATGGGCCCTCCATGGGCCCCTCCCTGCTCCATATTAAGTGCTCTGGGGCCATTCCAGCCCTCAGCTCAGGGATTCATGGGCTCCTCTGGCAATTCTGTGGAGCCTGTGGACCTTTTTTCAGAAAAAAAAAATGTTTTTAAATGAACAAAATAAAATCCACGACATTACAAAGAAAACCAAAGGTGACTGAAAACAAAGACGCGATTCTTCCCCCACCCAAGTTTACGGGCCCTGAAATCTGCCCCTGGCCTCCAGCCCCACTTTGAGAATCATTCACATCGAGTCTTTCCCCTCTCCTTGTTCCAGGTAAGCCAGCGCTGCTAGGATGACAGCCTTGACCAGTCAAGAGCCCTACAGTTCTAGCCTTTTTTGGGTGGGAGCTCCTTCTCTGAAGCCCCCCAGCCTCTTCCTGCTGAAGCTCCAGAGCATCCCTCACTCCTTCTCTGCCCTATCCCAGACTCCAACGTCCCCAGATCAAAGCCCCTCCTTCCTTCGGCACTCTAGAGCTGTGTACCTTGACACAGGACCTGCAGAACCGCTGCCTGGTTCCACTAAAGAACTGGGAGGATGCACTGCCTGCCTTTAGCCTTTCTAACAATTTCTCTATTTGCCCTGTACATTGCCCATGAGTCTGGGGAGCTACCCCCATTCCCTCAGAGGCTCCAGCTCTCAGCTTTCCAGCTCCCCAAGCTGCCTCTCCTGCTTGGGGCCGACCCACAGGAAGTGCCTAATTAACACTGCTGAAGGCCTGGCCTGGTGCTTATTTGTCATGTCTGCTCTGTGGCCAATCAGTGCTCATCAGTGAAGGCAAGGGTAATCCTCTCCATGCTGGGATGGGGACCTGGCCAATCCCACTCGTGGCTTCACAAATCCTGTATTATTTTTAATCTAAGCACAGAAAAATGCAGCTTTCTTTCAAGCCTTCTCCAGTCAATTCAATTCATCTCCAAACATTTATTAAACCTTTACTACATGCACCCCAAGGACAGTGCTAAGTGTTGGGAAAGCAAAAGAGGGCACTGCAGGGCTGTGTCCTTCCTGAGCCCTTTGCCCCTAAGAAAAGTAGCCTGGGGAGAAGCTGAGAAAGGGAAGATGAGGAAGGGCAAGGGGGGGGGGAGATCTGAGAGCCATTTGGGGGAGGGAATCTGGGAAGGCTTTTTGAAGAACTCGAGTCTTACAGGCAGGGTAGAGATAGGTGAAAGGGATAGAGGTAAGGAGAGCTGGAGAGGCCCTGGGAGTGGCCCGGGCAGGGCCTCCCACGCTGGGCCAACGGTGGCCAGGCACATCTCCGAAGAACTTTGACAGACATTATCTCTAGGAGAATCAGCTCAGCCGCATCTCACAGAGGGTGACATAGAAGCAGGATCCACATCCGGAACTTCCTACCTCCAGCCCCATCCAATAGGGGTGAGGGAAGTGAGAACAGGGGCTGACCCACTTCAGGTGATGGAAAGGAAGGGCCCGAAATGAGATAGGGGGAGCAGAAGAGTCCCCAGAACTGGGGACTGGAGGGGGACTGGCTAGGACGCAGGCTGAAAAGGCAGCAAAGGTCAACTTTAGGCTGTGAGTGGGCTCAGGGTTTACCAGAATTACTCCTTGAAGCACATGAACTGTTTTCTTAATAACAATTTCCAATCAGGGCACTTCTCTGTGCCGCATACTGGACTATTATTATCCAGCGTCTCGATTGTGCTTTAAGGTTTGCAAAGTGCTGCCATAGCCACTCATTTCATCCTCCCAATAATCCCGGGAGGTTGGCCTCTTTATTGTTGGCCCCATTTCATAGATTAAGAAACTGAGGCCTCAGTTATATCTAGAGGTGGGCTTTGGGTGCAGGTCATTTTAACTGCAAGCCCAGGCCCACTTTGATGTCTTTGGGGACGTGCACACTTAGCCCAAGCCCAGCCTCTTCCCAAAGAGAGCCCTCTTCTGTCCTCCTTGAGCATCTTACCTCCAGGAAGCACAGGGGAGAGACAGGACTCACAGATGTTTTCTTCTGCAAGGAAACACAGAGAGTTGGCAGCTTTTTCCTGGCTGCCCTGCCCAGAGGTGGCCGCTCCCATGCCAGGCCTTGGGTCACTCACCATCAACAAGGATGCCTTTCATCTGGGTGCGGTGCATTTTCTTTAGCAGGGACAAAGAGTCTGCCACCAGGATCTTCTTGCAACCTTCACGAAGGAGAATCTAGAGGACACCATGACAAACATCGCTTTGTAAGAAATCCAGGAGACCGAAAGCAGCTGTGGGCAGACCTCATGTTTCCCATCCTCTGCACAGCAGGGGCACACCGACTCTGCTTCCACTATGATGTCTCACTTCCTCAAATACCACCTGGAGCTCCCTAGTACTGATCAGATCGGATCGATCTGGTTGCAGATGGGGATTCTAGGGTTGTGCACGTTGGCCCCCCGATATTTAAAAAAGAGAACATTGTTCTTCCAGCACACTTAGACTGCCTACCAAATGCCACCGTGAGAGCAAGTGCCCTGAGGGAGAGGAGTGCGCCAAGTGGGGCCAAGCCATTGCCCCGCATACCCGGCTTCAGACTCCGAGAAAGCCAGCCCAGGACTCTGTGGCTGAGAGCCCTTTTATTCGTTGTGCCTTTCAGAGCTCCTACCTTGTTTCCCGTCTGACCTCCAGCCAGAGCTTTCAAGACTGTTTCTTCTAAACATGCTACAGACCCTGCCTTCTCCTCAGCGCCACAGCCACATAAGCCAAAGAAAGAAAATGCTTCAAATCAAAACCACCAGAACTGCCAAAAGGCCCCAGCTTGGAACTGCTTAGGCTTAATCAACAGAGGTAACATTTCTGTAGCACCTACTATATGCCAGGTGCTATATAAGAACCTTACAATCTTTATCTCATTTGATCCTCCCTGAGAGAGAAAAACTGTTATTATCCCCATTTTACAGTTGAAGATATTGAGGCAGACAGAAGTGTCATCATTTGTCCAAAATGATGCACCTGAGGGTGAATTTGAACTCAGATCTTCTTGACTCTGGGGCCAGCGTTCTATGTATTAATCCCAGAGGCCCCACTTGGTGACTGGGCCCCGAGGATTTCTGGAACTTCCCATCTGGTTCTGGCTAAAAGCTTCTTTTGTTTCCCTGCTGGAGGGTGAGCTCCCTGAGACCAGGGCTCAGCTTATTCTTCTGATGGCATCCACATTCCCTCGAAATACTTGGTCTCATGCTCACTCCACAGTAGGATGATCTGCATGGCCCCACGCTGTCATTCCACATCAGGATGCTCTGCTTTGTCTTATGTTCTCCCTCCATGGCAGGATGTTCTGCATGGTCCTATGCTCTCACTCCATGGTAGGACACTGTGCTCCATCCTATGCTCTCACTACATGGTAGGACACCTGGCTTGGTCCTATGCTCTCACTCCATGGTAGGACACTGCTCTATCTCATGCTCTCACTCCATGGCAGGACCCTTGGCTTGGTCCTGTGCTCTCACTCCATGGTAGGACACTCATGCTCTCACTTCATGGCTGAAGGCTCAGCTTGGTCCCATGATCTCATTCCCATGGCAGGATGTTTTTATTTCTCGGGTTTTTCTTTCATTTTTTTTTTCTTTCATTTCTTCTCCCCTTTATTTATTCTCTTTCCCCTTCTTGTCCTTCTCTATAATTGCATTCAACGTGTATCTAAATCTGGTGCTACTGATTTATTTGCATCTGTTTGTAGTAAGACAGCTACAAAAGGCCACTAGGTGGCACCACAGAGCTCTGGGTCTGGAGTTGGGGAGACCTCAGTTCAAAGCCAGGCTTAGACACTTTCTAGCTGTATGACTATGGGCAAGCCACTTTATCCATTTGCCTCAGTTTCCTCAAATAAAATGGGGAAGATAATAGCACCTTTCTCCCAGTGTTGTGAGGATAAAATGAGATTATATTTGTAAAGCACTCAGCATAAGGCCTGATATGTAATGAGTACTATATAAATGCCAGCAGCAAGAAGCAGCAGCAGCAGCAGCAGCAGCAGTAGCAGCAGTAGTAGTAGTAGTAGTAGTAATAGTAGTAGTAGTGGTAGTAGTAGTAGTAGTAGTAGTAGTAGTAGTAGTAGTAGTAGTA
>JAJPUD010027256.1:0-15704 GCA_023553655.1 Myrmecobius fasciatus | reverse complement strand
AGGGCTGCCACAAACATTTTTGCACATGTGGGTCCCTTTCCCTCCTTAAAAATCTCTTTGGGATATAGGCCCAGTAGAAACACTGCTGGGTCAAAGGGTATGCACTGTTTGATAACTCTTTGAGCATAGCTCCAAATTGCTCTCCAGAATGGTTGGATCCGTTCACAGTTCCACCAACAATATCATTGAATGACCATCTTCTTCCCTGGAAGATAATGCTCATTGTAGCTGGGTAATTTATTCTTGGCTATAATCCAAGTTCCTTTGCCTTTCGGGATATCTGATTCCAGGCCCTTCGATCCTTCAAAGTAGAAGCTGCTAGGTCCTGTTGATCCTAATTGTGGCTCCCCGATATTTAAAATGTTTCTTTCTGGCTTCTTGTAATATCTTTTCCTTGGTGTGATAGTTCTGGAATTTAGCCACGATATTTCGGGAGGACTTAATTTTTGGGTTTCTTTCAGGAGGTGATCGCTGGATTGTTTCAAGGAGTATGTTGCCTTCTGGGTCCAAAATATCAAAGCAGTTTTCTTTTATGATTTCCTGGAAGATAGTGTCTAGGTTCTCTTTTTCATAATGGCTTTCAGGAAGCCCTTTAATCCTTAGATTGTCTCTCCTAGATCTGTTTTCTAGGTCAGTTGTTTTTCCTAGGAGATTTTTCATGCTTTTCTCTATCTTTTCATTTTTTTGTTTTTGTTTGACTGATTCTTGAAGTCTTGATGAGTCATTCATTTCCAGTTGTTCGATTCTAATTTTTAATGTCTTATTTTCTTCAGTTACTGTTTTTAGTTCCTCTTGCAATTGATCAATTACATTTTTTTGTTCATTGTATTCTTTTTCCATTTTTTTCTATTTTATTTTGCAGTGATCTCATTTCGTTTCCCCATGTTTCTTCTAACTCTCTAAGATTTTTTATGCAATCTTCAAAGAAAGCCTTGTGACATGGAGGCCAATTCATGTCTCTCTTTGGGGCTTCTTCTGGAGTTGCTGTACCTGTAGGGGCCTCAGGATTTGAGGTCTGTTCTTCCCTCTCTCCATAAAAGTTGTCTTTGGTGAGAGCTCTTTTTGGTTTTTTATTCATTTTTTTTTAAAGGTGTGAGATCTGTTTAGGGCAAAGGTGGGACAGCTGCTTTAATTTGCCCTGGGCCAGTTCTGCTGATTGAGTTATTTCAGGAACTGGGCTTTTCTGCTGATTGAATTATGTCAGGTGCTGGGCAGTTCTGCTTTAGTTCACCCTGGGGCAGTTCTGCTGTTTGAATTATTTCTGGTACTGGGCAGTTCTGCTGATTGAATTGTTTCTGGTGCTGATCAGTCCTGCTGATTGATTGATCACCCTAGGGTGCTGTGTAATGGCAGCTAGGTCCTATGCTCATCAGGGGTTCAGTGGTTCACAATCTACCCCCCCCACAAAAGGCAGATCCTCGAAACCACCTGCCCACATTCAGGACAGATTGGCCCAAGAGGCCTGCAGAAGACTCCCAGCTGTGTGAAAAGCAGAATGCTCCTACTCCTGTTCCGACTCCTCTTCTAGCTCCCTGCTCCAGCTCCCTGCCCTGGTCTCCCTGTGCTGCAGTCTGGGTTCAGCAGACCACCCCCCTGCCCAATTAAAACAGACCTGTTTTGAAGTTCTTCCAGAGTATCTTCTTCTAGAATCATGTTGTCCCCCAGGTATTGTGGATTTTTTTACTTCAAAATCAGTCTAGAGGCTTCATATGTTGTTGGTTGGAGGAAAGGTTAGAGAAGGTTACAGAGACTCCTGTGTGATCTCCGCCACCATGGCTCCACCTCTCACTCATGTTCGGAGTACAATAAATTCTCTCCTTAATATATAGCCATCAAATGGAGTTTACTTCAAAGAACAGGAAGGATTTTAGTATGCAGTAAGACAATAAACTTTAATGAAGATTATTCTGCAACAGCATTTTTACAGTTAGGCAACAGAAAGGTTCATAGATAGGAATGTGAATGAACATGAAACATTAATAGGGATTACAATATATGATTAGAGAACATCAGGTTATAATTTTAAAGATAAAATAATAACAATATGAATAACATATGGAGATTGTGCCAGTCCTATGTATTTGGGGCTTTAATTATCTTTGATCATAAAAGGTGATTGCAATGATAAATTGTATGTATGCATATCTATAGCTATATATATATGTGTGTGTATGTTTAAATATGCATATGCACAGACTCACATATGTATTTACGGTCTTCTATATTTATACATATATATGCATTCTTAAGCTTATTAAACTTTGTTTATGTAATAATAATAAAAAATGAAGATTCCCAAATCTACTATCTGAAAAATAGAATTTGATGTTAGCATCAAAAAGCAGGGGGATTGGGGCAGCTAGGTGGTGCAGTGGATAGAGCACCAGCCCTGAAGTCAGGAGAACCTGAGTTCAAATCTGGTCTCAGACAATATTCCCTAGCTATGTGACCCTGGGCAAGTCACTTAACAAGTCACTTAACCCCAATTGCCTCAGCAAAAAGCAAAAAAAAAAAGTAGGGGGATGTAATATAGTGAAATTTTGATCAAATTAAACATGTTTCCTTGGCGCAAAATGTGGAACATATATGTATTATTAAATTCATATAGAATAAAATCAGTATCATAATGCAATTTAATCATGTAAAACATTAACATATTTCTTTTCTCTTTTCACAATTTTGTGAAAAGAATCCTGATATAGTAGACATGGAGAAAAGAAGAGGATAAATTTTGATTTCATTTTATTACCTGTATGATGTAAGTCAAGTTACTCACTACTTTGATCTTTCTATTCTCATCAAAAAATGGAAATAATATCTTAGAGAGATTATAAAACACTAAGTACTTTGTAAAAATAATGTAATATGTGGGTTGAAAACATTCTTTGTATACTTTATTCAAGACATATTAGAGAATTTATATAAAAAAGCATAAAAATAAGACATGGAATAATAGATTTCAGCAGTAACTACAGTGGTATTGGAAGTGATTAGGAAAAAAATAAATGGATGGATAGGTACATAGAAATTTAGATAGGCAGATACATAAAATTTATAGATATTTAAGCTATTTTAAAATATTTATTAATTCATTTTCCTAGGAAATATAACCATTTGCTATAGTTAGTTATGATTTAGTATACAATCACAATATTTTTTGACATTTTTGGATTGTGATATATGACAGTGTGTAAGACTGTGTTGTGTGATTTCATTTCCCTTAATGAATATTTGTAATTCTAGAAAAAAATAGCTTCTACTGTTTGTGTACATGCACATGCACATATTTACACATACTCCTGAATGTACATATGCATGTATGTATATGTTAATATATGCATATATTGTGCCTTTCCAGCAAGTGATCTTATTTCATATAGGCTTGAGTGATCCTTGAAAATTTTAAATTATCAATATCAACAGCTACTATAGTATCTCCATTAGTCATTCAATTGTCCACTATATGAAGACATAGTTTTTGAACATTTCCTTGGATATGTGTGTGTGTGTGGTGTGTATAAAAAAACCATATGAATTAGAATATACATATAAGAAACAATGTAAGATATAGTCCACAAATTCTTATACAATTAACAAGAGACCAAAGTATGGTGAAGAAATCATGTCAATGCTTTCATTTGATTATCATCAATGATTCAAAAAACATCAAATAGCAGTAACTACAAAACCATGATCATTTCAGTTAAGCACTTATATATAAATATTTTTTGTCCCAAACAATTTGTACCCCACTCTAGGGAATGAGTTTGCTTGGAATACAGACAATTAAAAGTGATGATTTTAAATGTATGGAAATATAAGTGGAATCCAGATTGTAAGGAATTTTTAATATTAGCCAGTAAGAGTTCACTGAGTGAAGACTCTAGTAGAGAAATGAAGGTGGTTGTAGGGGGATAGAACAGATAGGATTCTTGGGGAGGAAAGGTGTAGGATATATGTGGGCATGTGTAGAAAGCGAAGTGATAAATTGTAAAAGTTCTTGGAGGAGACAAGATGATGTGAGAGGAGATATACAAACAGAAGTCATTCTTGACAAAGATAAGGGCCATTTCCTCCTCTGAGGTTGGTGCAAAGGAAGAGAGGATGGAAGAAGATATGTGCAGAGGGATTGAGAGCTCATGATAGGTGGCTTCCCATTATCAGATATTAATTTTTTAAAAAGGGGTGAGGGGATCAACTCAAACTACTATTTCTTTTACAATCATTTATGACCACCTTCCACTTTCTCTTCCATAGTATTAATTGAGTATTTAACTCATCTACTTTTTATATCATTTGTTTTTAGTCCACTAATTTCTATAATAGCAAATTGTATTGTTTGTTTCTTCTTTACATATGTCAATTTGAATTCTAATCCACTTTTCTTCCTCTAGCACTGGTCATTTTCCCAAGCTTGGCATGATCTTTGAACTTAATAGACATATTTTCTGTTTTATTAGCCCAGATAATAGTGAAAACATTAAACCTTAGGCTTAAAACCCCACATTAGGCATCTTACCCCAGCTGACCCCATTACCAAATGATAAGTACATGTCCATAACTTTTGACCACTTATGTGCCCACTTAATATTTATGTAGTCTATACTACATTTACAAGCATAAAAAGGTACATTTATTCTACAATAATGTATTATATAGTAAAGAATCAAGTACCTTGCTATTCTGGCTTTAATCATAACATCTTTCATTTCACAAAGGCATCTATGTCAGCCTATAATCCCATGGAGTTTTGCTTGGCAGTAGTTCAGCGTACAGTATTTCTGTCACCTACCACCTGTCAATACAGCTAGCTAAGGGTAATAAGTTCATAACAATTGGGGAAAAGTGAAAATCAATGGATGGTCATTGGTGACATTTCCAAAAAATAAGTCTGGATTGGAATACACTATTGCTTAAGTCCAAATGTTTCTCCCAGAACATCTGATTAGTTCCTTCTTTCTCTGTTGTTTATCCTTCTGATAATACATTTTAGTTAATCATCTCATAATAACAGCAAAGCAAACCAATGTTTCTATGTGCTTTATTTCCAGGGGGATTTTTAATTGGCATGTCTTTTATTATATGTAAATTTAGTTCCATTCTTGATCTTTTCATTTCACCTCCTTTCATTAACTGAAGCATTACCATCAATAGTGAACAATTCCATCAAGTAGAACATGTTTCACTTGAGAGAAATTCTCCTACATTTTCATGTAAAACAAAAGACCAGAGGAAGAATAAATATGTTTTTCTTGCCTCCATACTCTCACTACCAAACTATTACTCTACTCAAACCATTAACCACTTAACCTTTGAAGGTTATTTTTATCTGCTTATGTCATCCTTTCACTATCCTCATTCCAGTCATCTGTTGAACCTCCAGGATACATCCCACCTTGCTCAGCAATATTAAAAATTGGCTTTGATATTTCTGTCCCATTTTCTGCTATTGTTCTCAATGACTTCCAATTTTATGATCTTTTTAAAACCATTTTTGTCTTTTTTTTGCTTTTATTTATAATCCTTATGACCTCTGTTCTTCAGTAACTGCACTTTCTATGACATATTCACTCAGAGCTGTTTAACTTGTTAAAAAAAAACTCTGCTTTTATTAGTCTATTCTCCTACCTATCATTTTTCCAACTTTCCTCTACTGAATTTGCTTTTTCTCTCTTCTTCATCTTTAGTTTCTCAATATTATTCTAAGCTTTTAATTTTGTTCTAGATCTTTTAGCTTCTCTAATTGGGATTAATAAATAAATAATTTATAATTAATAATTTTAACAAATCTTGAATTGATTGCCCCATAAAATTCTACAGTTTTTATCCTGTAATGACCAAACAAGACCAAATACATATTACCATATACCTTATTTGCTTCAGCCCATTTATAACCAAGATTTTCTGGAGAAAATTTGTTAACTGATTCTATTACAGATACATGTTTCTTAACTTCAAAATTGCCCTTTCTGCACCTGGAAATCCTTACACTTATATCATATAAATACATTTAGGAAAAAAGAAACCTCTCTGCTCTGTTAATAAAATGTTATGATTTTCTTCTAGTTGAAGATTCAACTTGATCATTACTAGTGAACCTATGTTTTGTTTTGGTTTTGGACTCTCTTTCCTTCTTGTGAATAAAGGACACCTTACATGATTTCTCTTAACTTTCCTTCTGTGCATCTCAAAACCATGATTTCATTCTCCATTTTTTCTTTTTCTTTTTTAACTGGAATCATAGAACCCAAAAGTTAGAAGGAACTTCTAATTGAAGTTAATAAATACTCACCACTTAAACAAGGATTTATTTAACAAATCTTGAATTGATTGCCCCATCAAAAGTCTGCTGTTCTCATCCTGTAACTACCAAACAAGATCAAATAAATATTACTATATAACTTATTTATGTGAGTCAGCAAATAAGCTGAGTATTTAATACTACATAACAAATGAAACATAATATCCAGAAACAGGTAAATGTTAATTTCATAAATTTTTTCCCAGGTCTAGTTTCTTTATTCTAAGAATGATACAGCTAAAACCAGATCTCAAGTAATTTGACCACAGGACACATTTATATGCATATATTACTTAAGATCCCAAAGAACTTTTTATTTGGATTATACCTTCAAGAATTTACCATATTAGGAAATAAGATGGATACACTGAAAAACATGCTTTTATCAATTACTAAAATGACAATAAAACCTACCTATGATAGCATAAATAACATTTTTATTAAAACAATTATATATTCAAAAAATGAACAGTGAGAAGAATGTCATCGTTTTATCCATCCCAGCAAAACTCCCCAATATCTTGTTTAGTAGAAGAAAATTGTTTTGTTAGAAGCATATGAAAAAATTCCAGTCCTATACAGATAAGTATTTGGAAAAGGGGGAGATATTTTAATGAGAAAAGTTTGTCTTACTGTTATTATAAAAATTATTTTCCATATTCTAAATGTACTTATTTATTTAATATTTTTCCCAATTACATTCAAAACATTTTTTTGTTTGTTTTAAAGTTTTTGAGTTCTATGTTCTCTCTCTCTTATTCTCACTCACAATTAAGAAACCATATGTGAAGTTAAGCAAAACATTTCCATAGAAGTCAAGTTGTGAAAGAAAGAAAACATACATTTCCCACCCTAATGAAAATAAAAACCCTCAAGAAAAATTAAATTAAAAAAATCCAGAGAGATAGAGGAATAAAGAATTTCTCAACTTTGACTTTATCATCTACTTAATGTGTGTTTTGATCTTCCTTGTTACCATAATAATTTTCAATGATCAGAAATATTTTTTTTTGTTTTCTGCTCATTCCCATAGTCTATTACTCTGCTTTTATCTTTTTTAAGTTAAAGTGGGGCTCTGTTTCCAGGTGGAAGGTGCACTGTCCCAAGATTTAGTAGTTTTGTGCAGCTATTTTCAGAAATCCTTTCAGCAATCTGACCATAATTACTCTTTTCTGTCCTAGAGCTGTAAGGTGTGCTTACACCATACTGTAGTTGTAACATCTAGTGTGCTGGCTGTGGTTGGAGCTCCACTGCCCAGTGCTATTCTGGGACTGCATGCAAGACTCCTACCTTGTTGCCACAGGCCCTTTTCACTGACCTGCTGAGTCCTCCCTGGGCTGAGAAGTCAAGAAGTCTATAGCACTGCTGCTGATTCAAAGGTCTCTCCTTGGTGATGCTGATGTTAGGGCCTGAGCTGCAATCCCAGGACTGCACTGGGATTGCACATAGGCCTCACTCCCCAGGTTCCATAGAACTTTTCTGCTGACCGCTCAGTTTCTTTTAATGTCTCTGGACTGAGACGTCCAAAAACTACCAGTACTGTCACTGATTCAGAGGTTAGGCTTTGGCCAGGACTCTGTTGGGAAGCTTTGCAAAGGACTGCATGCTGGACTCCCACTTTTGTGTCACATACCTTTTCTGTGGTGTTTCTAAGTTGTTTTAATCTGAAAACGTTTTATCTTGTCTTTTGGAGTGATCTGATGCTCTAAAATTTGTTTAAGCTCATTTAAAGGAATTCAGAGCAGTTTAGGGGGTTACTGCCTTTACTTTGCCATCTTGGCTCTGCTTTTATAAAAAATTATTTTTAACCTCAAAGATTAGATAGTTGAAGGGAGCTCAGTGAATCCCAGGCCTATGACCATATTTTGAGAATACCTAAGCTACAATATATCCCAAAAAGGTAAAGACAATGATATTTACTGATAAATGCATGAATTGACTGAAAGAATCAAAAATTGTTAATGTAGTTATCTTGTAGAAAAGATATATAAAACTTGAGGTATCACTACACACCTCTCAGATGGGCTAAAATGAGAGGAAGAGATAATGAGGAATGTTGGAGGTGATGTGGGAAAAGTAGAACATCAATACATTGTTATTAGAGTTGTGACGTGATCTAACAATTCTCAAAAGCATTTTGTAACTATGCCAAAGGATCTATCACTGTGCATACCCTCTGATCCAGCAGTTTCTCAGCTGGGTTTGTATCCCAAAAAGATCATAAAAAATAAAAAGTACCCACATGTATAAATATGTTTGTAGCAGCCCTTTTTGTTGTGGCAAGGAACTTGAAATGGAGTAGATGCCCATCTGTTGGAAAATGACTGAATATGTTATGTTATATGAATGTTATGGAATATTGAGAAATTGTGTTATAAGAAATGATCAGCTGGATGATGTCAGGGAGCCCTGGAGAGACTTATCTGCAATAATGCTAAGTGAAGTGAGTAGAAGCACAGACAATTGTACATAGCAACAGCAGGATTATACAATGATCAATTCTGACTGACATAGCTCTTTTCAGCAGCAACGTGATTTAGGCCAGTTCCAATGGTCTTGTGATAAAGAAAATCATCAGCACCCAGAGAGAAGACAGTGGGAACTTAGTATGGATCACAGCACAGTATTTTCACTTTTTTTGCTGTTTGCTTGCATTTTGTTTCCTTTACCATTTTTCCCTTTTTGATCTGAATTTTCTTATGCAGCATAATTGTGTAAATATGTAGGGGAGTTGCATGTGTTTAACATATTGAATTACTTGCTTTATAGGGGAGGTGATGGAAAAAGGGAGGGAAGAAATTTGGAACACAAGGTGGCAAGGGTGAATGTTTAAAATTATCTATGCATATGTTTTGAAAATAAAAGAGCTTTAATAAAAAAGAAAGAAAAATATGAAAGAAGAGCATAGTAGCTATCTGCAGAGAATTTTTTTAGGTATGCTTCATAAATGGAGAGATTGCAGTTGACATCCTTGACTTCAGATAGCAAAACATGGAAGAGTCAGATTTAACCTTAATATAAAAGAGGGAAAAAAAAACTAAGAAATTATACAAGTTCTCCATCAATTTTTGTATTGTTTACTGCAAGCAATTTGCTTCATTGTCAATTCAGATCAACTCAGTATGTATTGAGGAAGCCTAAATTTATTATTGAAGTATAAAATGTTATACTATCTCTCTAAAATTTACAGTACACATAATGCATAATGAATCGTTATCTGTGGCAAGGCCTTACATGTTGTGAGATCTATTTCCCATTTGTACCATAGGGATATAATTGTGTGACTCAAAGAGAGGCATAATAGATATTTTTAGTTTTTCCTCCTAGACATGGTCTCTAAGGGAGACTTGGATTCCTTCAAAGAAGATAACCAAAAAGTTGTGGCCAGAGACCAATACACTATTTTCCTTAGACAAGTCCCAGGTTAGAGTTACATATAATTGCTCCTTAAATGTATTTAATTTAGAGAATATAAAATGATAAGATTCAAGTTAACTTTTCATCATTGTTTCATTATTAAGAAAAAAAGAATCCTAAGCTCTATATTTGAATTTTGACCCTCTCCCACCATGCCAGTTCTGCAGTGGACACCATAACATTTAAAAAGAAAATCCATTTATTCACACTAGTAATAAGACAAAAATAGGAGGAGGTATTAAGAGAAGACTATTTGCCAGCAAATACAGAGTGAAGGATTTTTTTATAAAGTTTTTTATGTTCAAAAAATAATTTGACAACATTGAACCTTGCATAGACTTGTGTTTCAGATTTTCTCCTCCTCCCCCCCATCTCCTAACCTAAATGGCAAGAAATGTTAAACATGTTAAAATACATGCTAAATCAAATATGTATAAACATATTTTTACAATTCTCTTGGTATACAAGAGAAATCAGATAAAAAAGAAAGTAAATGAGTAAGAAAACAAAATGCAAACAACAACAACAAAAAGAGTGAGAATGTTTTGTTGTGATCCACATTCAGTTCCTACAGTGCTCTCTCTGGATGTAAATGGCTCTCTTTATCAGAAGATCATTGGAACTTGCATCAATCATCTCAATGTTGGAAACAGTCACATTCATCAGAATAGATCCTCGTATAATATTGATATTTTCCTGTACAATGATTTCCTGGTTCTGCTCATTTCACTTAGCATCAGTTCATGTTAAGTTTCTCCAGGCCTCACTGAAATCATTCTCCTAATCATTTCTTACAGAACAATATTATTCCACAGTATTCATATACCATACCTTATTCAGCCATTCTCCTATTAATGGGCATTGACTCAGTTTCCAGTTTCTTGACACTATGGAAAGGGCTGCCAAAAACATTTTTGCATATGAGGGTCTTTTTTCCTTCCTTTAATATCTCTTTGGGATACAGGCCCAATAGAAATACTGCTGGGTCAAGAGGTATGCACAGTTTGATAACTTTTTGAAGAAGTTCCAAATTGGAATTACAGAATAGCTGTACCCGTTCACAACTCCACCAACAATGTATTAATGTCCCAGTTTTTGCACATTCAATCCAACATTCATCCTGTCTTTTCCTGTCATCTTAACCAATCTGAGAGGTGCATAGTGGTATCTCAGAGTTGTCTTAATTTGCATTTCTCTGATCAATAGTGATTTGGAGCAACTTTTCACATGACTAGAGATAGTTTTAATTTCTTCATCTGAAAATTTTCTGTTTATATACTTTGACCATTTATCACTTGAAGAGTGGCTTGAATTCTTATAAATTTGAGTCAGTTCCCTATATATTTTAGAAATGAGCCTTTATCAGAACCCTTAAATGTAAAACTATTTCCCAATATATTCCTTCCCTTCTGATCTTATCTGCATTAGTTTTGTTTATATAAACAACTTTTTAACTTCATATACTCAAAATTATCTATCTGGTGTTTAATTAATTAATTAATTTAACTGTGTCCAATTCTTCTTTGGAAAAAAAAATTCCGTTCTTCTCCACAGATTTGAGAGGTAAACTATACTATATTCTTCTGATTTACTTACGATATCACTCTTTATGGCTAAATCATAAACCCATTTAGATCTTATCTTGGTTTGTGATGTTAGGTGTGGGTTAAGCCCTAATTTCATCCATACTAGGTTCCAATTTTCCCAGCAGTTTTTGTCAAAAAGTGAGTTCGTATCACAAAAGCTGGGGGTTTTAGGTTTGTCAAACACTAGATTGCTATAGTTATTTCCTATTTTGTCCTGTGATCCTAACCTATTCAAATGATTGACTACTCTATTTCTTAGCCAATATCAAATGGTTCTGGTGGTCAATACATTATAACATAGTTTTAGATCTGGCACAGCCAGGTCACCTTCATTAGCATTTTTTCCATTAATTCCCTTGAAATTCTTGACCTTTTGTTTTTCAGATGAATTTTTTTACTATTTTTTTTAAATCTGTAAAACAGTTTCTTGGGAGTTTGATTGGTATAACACTAAATAAGTAGATTAATTTAGGTAGAATTGTCATTTTTATTATATTCACTAGGCCTACCCATGAGCACTTGTTATTTTTCCAACTGATTAGGTCTGATTTTATTTGTGTGGAAAGTTTATTGTAGTTGTGTTTGTATATTCTCTGATTTTCTCTTGGAAGATAGATTCCCAAATATTTTATACTATCGACAATTATTTATAATGGAATTTTTCTTTGTATCTCTTGCTGTTAGATTTTTATTAGCAGATAGCAAACTGGATTAAAAGCCAGAATCCTACTATATATTGTTTACAAGAAACACATTTGTGTTTCACATAGTGAAATGTACAGAGTGAAAGTAAAGGCCTGGAGAAGAACATTTTATGCTTCAGGGGACATAAAAAAGCAGGGATAGCAATCCTGACCTCAGATCAAGTAAAAGCAAAGATTGATCTAATTAAAATATGAGGAAGGAAGCTATATTTTACCAAACAATGTACAGTAGGATTCTGGTTTTTAATCCAGTTTGCTATTTGTTTCTGTTTTATGAGAGAGTTCATCCCATTCACATTCAGTTAAAATAACTAATTCTGTATTTCCTGCCATCTTATTTACTTATGCTTTTCTCTTTCCTTTGCTCCTTCCATTCTCCAAAAAGCAAAAATATTTTGCTTCTGATGAGCACTTCCTCAAACAGTCCTTCCCCTTTAAAACCTCTCCTGCTTTTTATACCTTTCCCCTAATACTTCTTTTTTTCTTTTCTATTAGTCTTTCCCTTTATTTTACCCCTTTCCCTCCCACCTCCCTATGAGGTGAAACAAGTTTCTCTGTCAAATCAAATTTGTCTGACATTCTCTCTTAGAGCCAAATCTGATGACAGTAAGATTCACACAATGCTCATTCCCTTCTCTTCTTTCCCACAATTATAATTCAGGGTTTTTTTGCCTCTTCATTAGATGTAATTTCCCTTATTTTACCTCCTTTTTCCTTTTTTTCCAATAAGATCTTCTTTCCACCTCTAATTTCTTTGTCATATTATCATAATAAAATCAAATTTACCCACATTCTCTATGTATACCCATAACAAAAATACACTTCTCAAGAGTTCTTTCCATTTACTTTTTTATGCTTCTCTAGAGTTCTGTGTGTGAAAAATAAAATTTTTGTTCAGTTTTGGTCTTTTCATTAGAAATAGGACAGATTCACCTATGTCATTGAATATCCATTTGCTTCCCTGAAAAAAAAAATGCTCATTTTAGCTGGATAACATATTCTTGGCTGTGATTCAAGTTCCTTTGCCTTTTAGAATATCAGATTCCAGGCTCTTCAATCCTTTAAGGTGGAAGCTGCTATATCCTGGATAATCCTAATTGTGCCTCCTCGGTATTTAAATTGTTTCTTTTTGGCTGCTTGCAATATATTTTCCTTCATGCAATAGTCATGAAATTTAAGCATAATATTCCTTGGGGATTTAATTCTGGAGTCTCTTTCAGGAGGTGATTGGTGATTGGTGAATTCTTTTAATGGCTATTTTACCTTCTGATTCTTAAATACATAGGCAGCTTACTTTTATGATTTCCTGTAAGATAATGTCTAGTTTCTTTTTTTTCATCATGGCTCTCAGGAAGTCCAATTATCCTTAAATTGTCTCTCCTAGAACCATTTTCCAGGTTAGTTGATTTTCCTAGGAGATATTTCGTATCTTCTTCTATTTTTTTTCATTTTTTTTGTTTTTGTTTGATTGATTCTTGAAGTCTTATTTAGTCATTCATTTCCATTTGTTTAATTTTAATGTTAGAATATTATTTTCTCCAGTTATCTTTTTTAGCTCCTTTTGTAATTGGCCAATTGAATTTTTTGTTCATTGCATTCTTTTTCCATTTCACAAATTTTGTTTTTCTGTGAATTGGTGTCTTTTTCATATCTCTTCTGTAGGGCATCATATGATTTTCCATTTCTTCTTGCAATGATCTCATTTCATTTCCCCCTTTTTCTTCAAACTCTCTTTTAAGATTCTTTATGCAATTTCCAAGCCTTGTGAAATGAGGACAATCTCAAGTCTCCCTTTGCAGCCAATTCAATGCAAAGATAGTAATGGCTGCTTTAATTTGCCCTAGAGCAGTTCTGCTGGTTGATTTCCAGTTCTGGTTAATAGCAGCTCAGTCCAGCATTCTTCCAGGGATCAGTGGCTTACATTTTGCCTTTTATAGCAAATCTGTTAACACCGGCTTGCTACCAGGAAAGAGTGGCCTAAGAGGCTCACATAAGATTCCCAGTTGTATGGAAACTGCAAACTCTTTGCCCCAGGCTCCCCGTGCTTGGGTCTGTACTTGGGAGACTTTCCCCATGCTTGTTTGAAATAGACCTGTTCTAAAGTTCTTCCAATGTACCTTCTGGTAATGTGTTGCACTCCAGATATTTGTGGATTCTTTGACTTCAAAGGCAGTTTGGAGGCTTAATCTAGTGTTGGTTTGAGAGAAGGTCAGAGGAGGTCACAGTGAGTTGTGTCTGTTCTCCACCATCTTGGCTCCAACCCCTAATGAATTCTTCCATTAGAAATAAGCTAAAAACTCAACCAAAAGAGTCTTGGATCCCACTCAACTGAAAGTTTCCTAAAGACTCTAATATAACCAATTGATAGATACAGCCAACTTCTATTGTGAATTCTCAGGCTTTTTTTCAGCAACCTAAAGTGGAGCTGATCTTGTAAATCTTCTTTCAAAGTTGCAAAACAGAAACACTTAAAACAATTGCAGAGTCCTAAGAGACTAAGCCACCCAGAAACTGTCTTTTGAAGCATTCAAGCAATTGGACCTTTGTTATTTGAGCCAATTCCAGCCTGCCTTATATACATATCATGGCATTCATTTTACCAGAGAAAAAAACATTCCTATACAGATGAACTTTTGGACTGGTGGTACAAATATGCACAAGGCATTCTAACATTACATTATCAAATGCTTTATAGTTATCCAGGTTCAAAAACACACTCAACTCAGCTCTCTCACTGGAAATCACGTATCTTTAGAACAATAGTTTCTAATCTTCTAAAAATTATAGTATAATTTTAGGAACTCAAAAGACAATTCTAAATGCTTGTTTTATGAAAACAAAATCTGGCCTACAGTTGCAGCATATTTGGAAACTTATGTTACATTCTGGAAAGAGAGAAAAAAAAGGAGAGGGGAGAAGAGGAGCGATGAGAAGTATTCAACATTTTAAAGTTTGTGAACTAGGGGAAAATATGGATCACATCATGTTAAAGATTTAAACAGAATTTTTGTACTTTTTATAAAAATAAATAATATTATCTTTGAAACCTAAAGAAGCATATTATATTAGTATAGGGTTTTTGGTAGTTTTTTTTCAAAACTCTGGGATAAAAATTGGGAATGTCTGCCACTATTTTAGCCATTATGTAAATGTCTGTTTCTAGAGGCATTATGGAAATCTTAATAGAATTGAACATTTTTAAAATTAGATCATAGTTGATGAAAATGAACAGTCAATTTGAAGGGATAAAACTGATTTTGTTATGGACAGAGTATGGCAAGCATTTTATATTCATTAAGTTGAAATAAAAGGAAGGGTATTAATTATATAGAAAAATTTTTATAATGAAGTGACAGGCATTTTTTAGCAATGATGAATTAACTTTTTTTCTCCTTAAGAAATTTAGTTCTATTTTTTGTCTCCATTGTTTTAAAATTTTCTGACATTTTAGCATCCATTAATAAAGTTCAAAAAGAGGATAAGAAGAAAGTAGAAGGCACACTCAGTACAAAGAGTCAAAGATGGACTTCTAAATAAAGGAGGATCGGGAGGAAAATGGAAGACTAGAGACTCTCCTGTGTATCTACTCTAGATGGGGTTTAATCCTGATTTCTAAGTGTTAGTCCATGACACATAATGAAGCATATGATAAGATGAAATTATAGGGGGTACAATTCTAGGAGAACATCAAGATGT
>JAJPUD010027255.1:0-15705 GCA_023553655.1 Myrmecobius fasciatus | reverse complement strand
ATAGATTTAATTAAAAGAGATAAGGAAGGAAAATATATTTTACTAAAGGGTACCATAGACAATGAAGCAGTATCAATACTAAACATATATGCACCAAGTGGTATAGCATCCAAATTCCTAGAGGAGAAACTAACAGAGATGCAAGGAGAAACAGACAGTAATACTATGGTGGGGGATCTCAACCTTGCTCTCTCAGAATTAGATAAATCAAACCACAAAATAAACAAGAAAGAAGTTAGGGAGGTAAACAAAAGATTAGAAAAGTTAGGTATGATAGATCTCTGGAGGAAATTGAATGGTAATAGAAGGGAGTATACTTTTTTCTCAGGGGTTCATGGAACTTATATGAAAATTGACCATGTGTTAGGACATAAAAACCTCAAAATCAAATGCAGAAAAGCAGAAATAGTAAATGCATCCTTTTCAGATCATGATGCAATAAAACTCACATGTAACATAAGGCCAGACTAAAATAGACCACAACTTAATTGGAAATTATATAATCTAATCCTGAAAAATTAATGGGTGGAAGAGCAAATTATAGAAACAATCGATAATTTCATCCAGGAGAATGACAATAATGAGA
This sequence comes from Myrmecobius fasciatus, assembly GCA_023553655.1. Classification (NCBI taxonomy): domain Eukaryota; kingdom Metazoa; phylum Chordata; class Mammalia; order Dasyuromorphia; family Myrmecobiidae; genus Myrmecobius; species Myrmecobius fasciatus. The sequence continues at coordinate 15,119 of JAJPUD010027255.1, read as the reverse complement.
CAACATACCAAAATTTGTGGGACACAGCTAAAGCAGTTATAAGGGGTAATTTTATATCTCTAGATGCTTACTTGCATAAAACAGAGAAAGAGAAGATCAATGAACTGAGCTTACAATTTAAAAAGCTAGAAAAAGACGAAATTAAAAACCCTCAATTAAATACCAAATTAGAAATTCTGAAAATTAAAGGGGAGATCAATAAAATTGAAAATATGAAAACTATCGAATTAATAAATAAAACTAAGAGTTGGTTGTATGAAAAAACCAAGAAAATAGATAAGCCTTTAGTTAATTTGATTAGAAAAAGGAAAGAGGAAAATCAAATTGTTAGTCTCAAAAATGATAACTTTCCTCCAATGAAGAGGGAATTAGAGTAATAATTAGGAGTTTCTTTGCCCAACTTTATTCCAATAAATTTGATAATGTAAATGAAATGGAGGAATATCTACAAAAATATAGATTGCCTAGGTTAACAGAAGAGGAAATAAATTATTTAAATAGCCTCATTTTGGAAAAAGAAATAGAACAAGCTATGAATCAACTCCCTAAGAAAAAATCTCCAGGGCCAGATGGATTTACATGTGAATTCTACCAAACATTCAAAGAACAATTAATCCCAATACTATATAAACTATATGAAAAAATAGGGAAAGAAGGTGTACTACCAAATCCCTTCTATGACACAGATATGGTGCTGACAGCTAAACCAGGTAGGGAGAAAAGTGAGAAAGAAAAGTATAGACAATTTTCCCTAATGAATATTGATGCAAAAATTTTAAATAAGGTTTTAGCAACGAGATTACAGAAAGTTATCCTCAGGATAATACATCATGACCAAGTAGGATTTATAGCAGGCTTGTTCAATATTAGGAAAACTATTAGCATAATCAAATATATTAATAACCAAATTAACAAAAACCATATGGTTATCTCAATAGATGCAGAAAAAGCCTTTGATAAAATCCAACACCCATTCCTATTAAAAACACTGGAGAGTAAAGAATCAATGGGCTTTTGCTTTAAATGATTAATAGTATCTACTTAAAATCTTCAGCAACCATCATATGTAATGGGGACAAACTAGAACCATTCCCAATAACATCAGGAGTGAAACAAGGTTGCCCAATGTCACCATTATTATTTAATATTGTCTTAGAAATGTTAGCTTTGGCAGTAAGAGAAGAAAAAGAGATTAAAGGAATTAGAGTAGGCAATGAGGAAACCAAATTATCACTCTTTGCAGATGACATGATGATATACATAGAGAACCCTAAAGACTCAACTAAAAAACTCCTAGAAACAATTCACAACTTTAGCAAAGTTGCAGGATACAAAATAAATCCACATAAATCATCAGCATTTTTATATATTACCAACAAAATGCAACAGCAAGAGATAAAAAAAGAAATTCCACTCAAAATAACTGTTGATAGTATAAAATATTTGGGAATCTATCTGCCAAGGAAAAGTCAGAAACTGTATGAACTAAACTACAAAACACTTTCCACACAAATAAAATCAGACCTAGTTAATTGGAAAAACTTAAAATGCTCATGGGTAGGCTGAGCTAATATAATAAAAATGACAATATTACCCAAACTAATGTGCTTATTTAGTGCCATACCAATCAAACTCCCAAGAAATTATCTTACAGATTTAGAAAAAATAGTAGCATGTGGAAAAACAAAAGGTCAAGAATTTCAAGAGAATTAATGAAAAAAAAAAGGCTGATGATGGTGGCCTAGCTGTACCAGATCTAAAACTATATTACAAAGCAGCGGTCATCAAAACCATTTGGTACTGGCTAAGAAAGAGTAGTCCATCAGTGGAATAGGATAGAATCACAAGACAAACTAAGCAATAACTATAGCAATTTGGTTTTTGATAAACCCAAAGACCCCAGCTTTTGGGATAAGTATTCACTATTTGACAGAAACTGCTGGGAAAATTGGAAACTAGTGTAGAAGAAATTAGGGCTTGCCCACATCTAACACCATATACCAAGATAAGATCTAAATTGGTTCATGATCTGGATATAAAGAGTGATACCATAAGTAAATTACAGGAATGTAATATAGTTTACCTCTGAGACCTATGGAGATGGAATAAATGTATGTCCAAAGAAGAACTGGAACTCTTAATTGAAAACCAGATAGATAACTTTGCGTATATTAAGTTAAAATTTTTTATACAAAGAAAACCAATGCAGTCAAGAGTAGGAGGGAAGCAATAAATTGGGAAATTATCTTTACATTTAAGGGTTCTGATAAAGATCTCATCTCTAAGATATATAGAGAATTATCTCATATTTATAAAAATTGAAACCATTATCCAATCGATAAATGGTCAAAGGATATGAAAAGACAATTTTGAGGATGAAATTAAAACTTTTTCTAGTCATATGAAAAGGTGATCCAAATCACTATTGATCAGAGAAATGTAAATCAAGACAACCCTGAGGTACCACTACACACCTGTCAGATTGGCTAAAATGACAGGAAAAGATAAAGATGAATGTTGGAGGGGATGTGGGAAGACTGGGACACTGATGCATTGTTGGTGGAGCTGTGAACGAATCCAACCATTCTGGAGAGCAATTTGGAGCTATGCTCAAAAAGTTATCAAACTGTGCATCCCCTTTGACCCAGCAGTGTTTCTATTGGGCTTATATCCCAACGAAAACATAAAGAAAGGAAAGGGCCCCACATGTGCAAGAATGTTTGTGGCAGCCCTTTTTGTAGTGGCTAGAAACTGGAAACTGAAGGGATGCCCATCAATTGGAGAATGGCTGAATAAATTATGGTATATGAATATTATGGAATATTATTGTTCTATAAGAAATGACCAGCAGGATGATTTCAGAGAGGTCTGGAGAGACTTACATGAACTGATGTTGAGTGAGATGAGCAGAACAAGGAAATCGTTGTACACGGCAACAACAGTACTATATGAGGATCAGTTCTAATGGACATGACTCTTCAACAATGAAATGCTTCAAACCTGTTCCAATTGTTCAGTGAAGAAAGCCATATACACCCAGAGAGAGGGATGTGAAATGCAGACCACAACATAACATTCTCATACTCTTGATTGATGTTTGCTTACATTGCGTTTCCTTTATCTGATATATCTTTTGTGTAGATATGATTTTTCTTGTACAACAATGATAAGTTTGGAAATATGTATACATATATTCGATTTGCCAAGTATTTTAACATAATTAACATGTAGTGGATTTCCTGCCATCTAGGGGAGGGGTGGGGCGTTGGGGGGAAAAATTTGTAACAGAAAGCTATGTAAAGGTTAATGTTGAAGAATTACCCACACATATGTTATGCAAATAAAATTTAAAAATTAAAATTAAAATAAAAAAATAAACAAATTTAAACATTTTTTTTAAAATATCATAACAAACACTTTTCTCAAACCAAAAATAATTATATTCTTTTCTTTTCTTTTCTTTTTTGCTTTTTAAAAGTATGTTTTAATCTGCATTCAGATTGCTCAGTTCTCTCTCTAGAACTGCTTAACATTTTTCATCATGGGTTCTTTGAAATTGTCTTGGATCACTCTTTTTATCAGAACAGCCAAGTTTTTCATAATTGATCATCTTTACAATATTGTTGTTACTTTCTAAACATTTCTCTTTGTTCTGCTGACTTTGCTTTGCATAACTTCATATTAGTTTTCCCTGGTTTCTTTAGTTCTCTGTTACTCTCTAATTGTCTTTTTAAATTTTTTTTGTTTATTAAAGCTTTTTATTTACAGAAGATATGAGTAATTTTTCTCCATTGACCTTAGCAAAATTTTCTGTTCCAAATTGTTCCTTCCTTCCACCCACCCCCTCCCCTAGATGGCAGGTAGTCTAATACATACTAAATATGTTAAAATAAATTCCAATATATGTATACATACCTATAGAGTTATCTTGCTGCGCAAGAAAAATCGAATCTAGAAAAAGAAAGGAAACCAACCTAAGAAGGAAAACAAAATGCAAGCAAACATTCACAGAAAGTGTTAAAATGTTATGTTGTGGTCTACATTCAGTTCCCACAGGCCTCTCTCTGGATGCATATAACTTTCTTCATCACTGAACAATAGTAACTGGTTTGAATCACCTCACTGTTGAAGAGAACCATGTCCATCAGAATTGAGCATCATATAGTGTTGTTGCTGTGTATGATCTCCTGGTTCTGCTCGTTTCACTCAGCATCAGTTCATGCAATTCCCTCCAGGCCTCTCTGAAATCGTCCTGCTGGTCGTTTCTTACAGAGCAATAATATTCCATGACATTCATATACCATACTTTATTCAGCCACTCTCCAATTTATGGGCATCCATTCAGTTTCCAGTTTCTAGCCACTGCAAAAAGGGCTGCCACAAACATTCTTGCACATGTGGGTCCTTTTCCCTTTTTTAAGATCTCTTTGGGATATAAGCCCAATAGAAACACTGCTGCGTCGAAGGGTATGCACAGCTTGATAACTTTATGAGCATAGCTCCAAATTGCTCTCTAGAATGGCTGGATCCATTCACAGTTCTACCAACAATGTATCAGTGTCCCAATTTTCCCACATCCCCTGAAACATTCGTCATTTTCTTTTCCTGTCATCTTACAAGTCAATCTGACAGGTGTGAAGTGGTATATCAGAGTTGTCTTGATTTGCATTTCTCTGATCAGTAGTGATTTGGAGCATCTTTTCATATGACTAGAAAAAGGTTTAATTTCATCATCTGAAAATTGTGTGTTCTTATTCTTTGACCATTTATCGATTTGAGAGTGTTATGAATTCTTACAAATATGAGACAGTTCTCTATATATTTTAGAAATGAAGCCTTTATCAGAGCCTTTGGATGTAAAAATATTTTCCCAGTTTACTGCTACCCTTCTAATCTTATCTGCATTCATTTTGTTTGTACAAAAACTTTTTAACTTAATATAATCAGAATTATGAATCTGGTGTTCAGTTTAGAGTTCCAATTCTTCTTTGGACACAAATTTCTTCCTTCTCCACAGGTCTGAGAGGTAAACTATTCTATGTTCCTCTAATTTACTTATAATATCACTCTTTATATCTAAATCATGAAGCCATTTAGATCTTATCTTGGTGTGTCATGTTAGGTGAGGGTCAAGTGTTAACTTTCTTCCATACAAGTTTCCAACTTCCTCAGCAGTTTTTGTCGAATAGTGAGCACTTATCTCAAAAGCTGGGGTCTTGGGTTTATCAAGCACTAGACTGCTATAGTTATTCCCTATTTTGTCCTGTGATCTTATCCTATGCCACTGATCCACTACTCTATTTCTTAGCCAGTACCAAATGGTATTGATGACCGCTGCTTTATAAAATAATTTTAGATCTGGCGCAGTAAGGCCGCTCTCATCAGCCTTTTTTTTTCATTAATTCCCTTGAGATTCTTGACCTTTTGTTCTTCCAAATGAACTTTGGTATTATTTTTTCTAGAGCTCTAAAATAATGTTTGAAAGATTGACTCGTGTGGCACTAAATAAGTAAATTAGTTTGGGTATTACTGTCATTTTTATTATATTTCCTCGGCCTACCCATGAGCCCTTGAGGTTTTCCCAACTGATTAGGTCTGATTTTATTTGTGTGGAAAGTGTTTTGTAGTTTAGTTTGTATAGTTTCTGACTTTTCCTTCGCAGATAGATTCCCAAATATTTCATTCTATCAACAGTTATGTTGAATGGAATTTCTTTTTCTATCTCTTACTGAACTGTTGATGATTTATTTGGATTTATTTTGTATCCTGCAACTTTGCTAAAGTTGTGGATTGTTTCTAGCAGTGTTTTAGGTGAATTTCTAGGGTCCTCTAAGTATTCCATCAGGTCATCTGCAAAGACGATAATTTGGTTTCTTCATTATCTACTCTGATTCCTTTTATCTCTTTTTCTTCTCTTACTGCCAAAGCTAACATTTCTAATACAATATTAATTAGTAATGGTGACAGTTGGCAGCCTTGTTTCATTCCTGATCTTTTTGGGAATGGTTTTAGTTTGTCTCCATTACATATGATGCTTGCTGATGGTTTTAAATAGATGCTACTGATCATTTTAAGGAAAAGCCCATTTATTCCTATAGTCTCTAGTGTTTTTAATAGGAAAGGGTGTTGGTCATAGTGTATTATCCTGGGGATGACTTTCTGTAATCTCATTGCTAATATCCTACTTAAGATTTTTGCATCAATATTCATGAGGGAAATTGGTCTAAAGTTTTCTTTCTCTGTTTTCACCCTACCTGGTTCAGCTATCAGCACCGTATCTGTATCATAGTAAGGATTTGGCAGTACACCTTCTTTCCCTATTACTTCAGATGGTTTTTGTAGTATTGGAACTAATTGTTCTTTGAATGTTTGGTAGAATTCACATGTAAAACCATCTGGCCCTGGAGATTTTTTCTTAGGGAGTTGATTAATAGCTTGTTTTATTTCTTTCTCTAAAATGGGGCTATTTAAATAATTTATTTCCTCTTCTGTTAACCTGGGCAATCTATATTTTTGTAGATATTCACCCATTTCACTTAGATTATCAAATTTATTGGCATAAAGTTGGGCAATGTAATTCCTACTTATTACTCTAATTACCTCTTCATTGGTGGAAAGTTTTCCCTTTCCTTTTTGAGACTAACAACTTGATTTTCCGCTTTCCTTAAATTAAGTAAAGGTTTATCTATTTTGTTTTTTTTAATAAAACCAACTCTTAGATTTATTTTTTTAATTCAAGTTTTCTCATTTTCAGTTTTATTAATCTTTCCTTCTGTTTTCAGAATTTCCAATTTGGTATTGAATTGAGGGGTTTTATTAGTTCTTTTTCTAGCTTTTTTAATTGTATGCCCAATTTATTGATCTTCTCTTTTTTCTATTTTATGCCAGTAAGCATCTAGAGATATAAAATTTCCCCTTATTACCGCATTGCCTGTACCCCCCAAATTTTGGCATGTTGACTCATTATTGTCATTCTGCTGGATGAAATTATGGATTGTGTCTGTTTTGCTATTTCACGCATTCATTCTTCAGGATTAGATTATTTAATTTCCAATTTACTTTTGGTTTATTTTCTCCTGGCCTTATATTGTATGTGATTTTATTGCATCATGGTCTGAAAAAAAATACATTTACTATTTCTGTTTTTCTGAATTTGATTTTGACGTTTTTATACCCTAACACATGGTCAATTTTTGTATATGTTCCATGTAATGATGAGAAAAAAGCAAACTCAGTTCTGTTTCCTTTCGTTTTTTTCCAAAGATCTATCTTACCTAACTTTTCTAATATTTTGTTTACCTAACTTCTTTCTTATTTATTTTGTGGGCTGATTTATCTAATTCTGAAAAAACAAGGTTGAGAACTCCCACTAGTATAGGTTTCCTGTCTATTTCTTCTTGCATCTCTCCTAAATTCTCCTCTAGGAATTTGGATGCTATACTACTTGGTGCATATATGTTTAGTACTGATATTGCTTCATTGTCTATCATACCCTTTAATAACATACAGTTTCCTTTCTTATCTCTTTTAATTAGATCTATTTTTGCTTTTATTTGATCTGAGATCAGGATTGCTAACCCTGCTTTTTTTTTTTTGTTCACCTGAAGCATAATAGATTCTGCTCCAGCCCTTTAACCTCACTATGGATGTATCTCTTTGCTTTAGATGTGTTTTTTGTAAACAACATATTCTTGGATTCTGGCTGTTAATCCAGTCTGCTATCTGCTTCCATTTTCTGGGAGAATGCATCCCATTCATATTCACAGTTAAAATATCTAATTCTTTATTTCCTGCTGTATTATTTACCCAAAGTTATGTTTTTTTTCTTTTTCCTTTCCCCTTTCTCCCTTCTTCCCTTCCTCGTATTTTGCTTTGGATGACTGCTTCCCTCAAAAAGTCCTCCCTCCTTTAAGGCCCCTCTACCATCTTTTACACTTTCCCCCTAATTCTTCTGTTTTCCCTTCTATTAGTCTTTCCTTTTCTTTTCCTTCTTTCCCTCCCAAGTCCCTATAAGGAGGTTCAAGTTTCTCTGTGAAACCAAATGTCTCTGATATACTCTTAGAGCCCAATCTGATGAGAGTAAGAGTCACCCAATGCTCATCTCCCTCCCTTCTTTCTGTTAATTATATTAGGTTTTCTTTGCTTCTCCATGAGATGTTACCCTCTTTTTACCTCCTTTTTAAAGCTTATTTTACCCCCTTTTCCCTCTTTTTCTGGTATGATACCCCTTCCACCTGTAGTTTCGTTTTCATATATCAAAGTAAAATCAAATTATACCCCCTTTCTTTAAGTGTACCTATAGTAGAAATATGGTTCTCAAGAGCTCTTTCCTTTTTACCTTTTTTATGCTTCTCTTGAGTTCTGTGTTTGGAGGTCAAATTTTTGATTCCAGTCTTTTCTTTAGAAATAGGTGAAATTCACCTATATCATTGAATGACCATCTTCTTCCCTGGAAGATAATGCTCATCCCAGCTGGATAACTTATTCTTGGCTGTAATCCAAGTTCCTTTGCCTTTTGGAATATCTGGCTCCAAAACCTTAGATTTTTTATTGTGGAAGGTGACAGATTTTGAGTGATCCTAATAACAGTTGCTCAATATTTGAATTGTTTCTTTCTAGGTGCTTGAAATATCTTTGCCTTGGTGTGATAGTCCTGAAATTTAGCCACCTTATTCCTTAGTGGTTTCATTTTGGGGTCTCTTTCAGGAGGTGATTGTTGACTTGTTTTAATGGTGATTTTGTCCTCTGATTCTAAAACACAAGGGCAGTTTTCTTTCATGATTTCCTGGAAGATAGTGTCTAGGTTCTTTTTTTCATCATGGCTTTAAGGAAGTACAATTATCCTTAGATTGTCTCTCCTAGATCTCGTTTTTTCATGTTACAATTGTTTTATTAAAAGCTTTTTATTTATAAAACATATGACTGATTTTTCTACATTGACCTTTGCAAAACATTTTTTTTGTTCCAAGGTTTTCTCCTCATTCCCCCCACCCCCACCCCTAGATGACAGGTAATGTAATACATGCTAAATATGTTAAATTATATGACAAATACAATATATATATATATATATATATATCAATACACTGATCTTACTGCACAAGAAACACCAGATCTCGAAAGAGAGAAAAAAAAAAAGCAACCTAAGAAGGAAAACAAAATGCAGGGAAATATTCACAGAAAGTGTTAAAATTCTCTGTTGTGGTTCACACTCAGTTCCCCCAGACCTCTCTCTGGATGCAGACAACTTTCTTCATCTCTGAACAATAGGAACTGGTTTGAATCACATCATTGTTGAAGAGAACCATGTCCATCAGAATTGATCATTGTATAGTCTTGTTGCTGTGTATAATGATCTCCTGGTTCTGCTGATTTCTCTCAGCATCAGTTCATGCAAGTCTCTCCAAGCCTCTCTGAAATCATCCTGCTGGTCGTTTCTTACAGAGCAATAATATTCCATGACATTCATATACCATAATTTATTCAGCCATTCTCCAATTGATGGGCATCCATTCAATTTCCAGTTTCTAGCCACTACAAAAAGGGCTGCCACAAACATTTTTGCACATTTTACCTCCTTTAAGATCTCTTTGGGATATAGGCCCAGTAGAAACACTGCTGGGTCAAAGGGTATGCACAGATAGATAATTCTTTGACAATAGTTCCAGATTGCTCTCCAGAATGGTTGGATCTGTTCACAGTTCCACCAACTATTTATAATTGTCCCAGTTTTCCCACATCCCCTCCAACATTCATCATTATCTTTTCCTGTCATTTTAGCCAATCTGACAGGTGTGTAGTGGTACCTCAGAGTTGTCTTAATTTGCATTTCTCTGACCAATAGTGATTTGGAGCAACTTTTCATATGACTAGAGATGGTTTTCATTTCATCATCTGAAAATTATCTGTTCATATCCCTTGACCACTTATCTATTGAAGAGTGGCTTGAATTCTTATATATATGAGACAATTCTCTATATATTTTAGAAATGAGGCCCTTATCAGAACCATAAAATGTAAAGATGGTTTCCCAATTTGATGCTACCTTCTAATCTTGTCTGCATTTGTTTTATTTGTACAGAAACTTTTTAACTTAATATAATCAAAATTATCCATCTGGTGTTCAATTAGGAGTTTCAGGTCTTCTTTGGACATAAATTTATTCTATCTCCACAGGTCTGAGAGATAAACTATATTACGTTCCTCTAACTTGCTTACAAAGTCCCTCTTTATATCTAGATCATGAAACCATTTAGATCTTATCTTGGTATGTGGTCTTAGGTATGGGTCAAGCTCTAATTTCTTCCACACTAGTTTCCAATTTTCCCAGGAGTTTTTGTCAAATAGTGAGTACTTATCCCCAAACCTGGGATCTTTTGGTTTATCAAACACTAAATTGCTATAGTTATTGCCTAGTTTGTGCTGTGATCCTATCCTATGGCACTGATCGACTGCTCTATTTCTCAGCCAGTACTTAATGGTTTTGATGACCACTGCTTTATAATATAGTTTTAGATCTGTTACAGCTAGGCCACCCTCATTTGCCTTTTTTTCATTAATTCCCTTGAAATTCCTGATCTTTTGTTTTTCCAGATGAATTTTGTTGTTATATTTTCTAGGTCAGTAAAATAATTTCTTGGGAGTTTGATTGGTATAGCACTAAAGAAATAGTTTAGGTAGTATTGTCATCTTTATTATATTCGCTCTACCTATCCAAGAGCACTTGATATTTTTCCAGTTGTTTAGATCTGACTTTATTTATGTGTAGAATGTTTTGTAGTTTTGCTCATATAGATCCTGACTTTCCCTTGGCAGATATATTCCCAAATATTTTATACTGTCAACAAATATTTTTAATCAAATTTCCCTTTTTATCTCTTGCTGTTGCCGTTTGTTGGGGATGTATAAAAATGCTGATGATTTATGTGGATTTATTTTGTATCCTGCAACTTTGCTAAAGTTTTAGATTATTTCTAATAGGTTTTTTAGTTGATTCTCTAGGGTTCTCTAAGTAGACCATCATATCATCTGCAAAGTTGATAATTTGGTTTCCTCATGACCTACTCTAATTCATTTAATCTCTTTTTCTTGTCTTATTGCCAAAGCTAGCATTTCTAATACAATATTGAATAGTAATGGTGATAGTGGGCAACCTTGTTTCACCCCTGAGCTTATTGGGAATGGTTCCAGTTTATCACCATTATATATGATGCTAGCTGGTGGTTGTAAATAGATCCTATTGACTATTTTAGGGACTAATATTTAAGGAAGAGCTGCTCTATAGCCACCAGATGGCAGTGCTCTTTGACACAATATGACACCCTCCTGTGTCCCCTGTCTAAACACTAACAGCCAACATTTTTATAACACTAGGTGTCACCAGCCCTGAAGTCAGGAGGACCTGAGTTCAAATCTGGTCTCAGACACTTCCTAGCTGTGTGACCCTGGGCAAGTCACTTAACCCCAATTGCCTCAGCAAAAAGAAAAAAAAATAATAATAGGTGTCAGAGGCTATGTTGAGCACTTTGACAACTATTATTTCATTTAATCCTCACATCATTAGGATATAGGAATTGGTATTGTTCTCATGTTCTGCATAAACAGCCTGAGAAGACAAAGGTTAACCAGAAGCTCATATGGCTTGATCCTAGTTTAGAATGATCTGAGGCTAACTTTGAACTTGGGAAGATCTTCCCAAACCCAGCTCTAGCAGTCCATCCACTATACCATCCAGCTGCCTCTAATAAGTTAACAAAGCCAAAGACATTCATCCTTGGTGGGCAAACCTTTTCTGGATGCACTTACCAAGGGTGGTGAGCAGTGCATGGATCTGGAGCTGGAAAGAACTCAGAAACTATCTAATCCAGTCAATTCATTTTGCAAACTCAGGCTTAAAAATATCTTCTCTATCTATACTCCTTCACTGGGTGATCTTATCAATTTCTGTGGATTCAATTGTCATCTTTTGGCAGATGACTTAGATCTCTTTGGCCCTCTCTAACCTTTCTTCTCACCTCCAGTCTGGCATCTCCACTTACCCCTTCACATCGAGAGATGGATATCTCATAGATAACTTAAACTCACCATACCCCAAAACACATTCATCAAGGTTCACAACCTCGATTCTTTTTTCTCCCTTACTCTGAAACTCCAAACCAATTATACCTATTCTTTCTTCCTTCACAAGGTCTCTTGTATACATTTCCTCCTTTCCACAACCCTAAATTAAGCCTTACAATTTTCCCTACTCACTCCAAGCCCTCAGGCAAATTGTCTTGCAACCTGAGTGTAAGAGCCAGTGAGAATAGAACCATATCGTTTTATTTTATTTATTTCTTTATTTGCTGAGGCAACTGGGGCTAAGTGAGTTGCCTAGGTTCACACAGCTAGGAAGTGTTAACTGTTTGAGGTCACAAATGAACTGAGGTCCTCCTGAGTTCAAGGCTGTGCTCTGTACACTGTGCCACCTAGCTTCTCCTCCTCAGAGAATAGGGCCACTTTAAAAGAAAATTATTAAAGTAACTTATGGATCATAATACTGTATTTATGGCAAAAAAGGAGGAAAATCATAATTTGAAAAAATAGACAAATGGCAGAATTTATGAACTCACAATTTTAAATGTGAGTGGATTGAACAGTTCAAGAAAACAAGAAAGGATCAGAGTGGATAAGAAAACAAATTCCTAAAATCTGTTGCATACAAGAAGCACACTTCCAAACAAAGACACAAGGAAAATAAAATTGTTAAATCCAATATATGTATACATATTTATACAGTTATCTTGCTGCACAAGAAAAATCAGATTAAGAAGGAAGAAAAACACCTGAGAAAGAACACAAAATGCAGGCAAACAACAACAGAAAGAGTGAAAATGCTATGTTGTGGTCCAGACTCAGATCCCACAAGCCTCTCGATGGATGCATATGGCTTTCTTCCACACTGCACAACAGCTCATTTTTGAAGAGAACCATGTCCTTCAGAATTGATCATCATATAGTCTTATTGTTGCCATGTACAATGATCTCCTGGTTCTGCTGATTTCGCTCAGCATCAGTTCATGCAAGTCTCTCCAGGCCTCTCTGAAATCATCCTGTTGGTCGTTTCTGACAGACCAATAATATTCCATGACATTCATGTACCATAATTTATTCAGCCGTTCTCCAACTGATGGGCATCCTTTCAGTTTCCAGTTTCTAGCCATTACAAAAAGGGTTGCTATAAACATTTTTGCACATGTGGGTCTTTTTCCCTACTTTATGATCTCTTTGGGACACAGGCCCAGTAGAAATGCTGTTGGGTCAAAGGGTATGCACAGTTTGATAACTTTTTGACTTTGGTTCCCAATTGCTCTATAGAATGGTTGCATCTGTTCACAGTTCCACCAACAATGTATCAGTGTCCCAGTTTTCTCACATCTCCTCCAACAGTTATCATTATCGTTTCCTGTCATTTTAGCCAATCTGACAGGTGTGTAGTGGTATCTCAGAGTTGTCTTAATTTGCATTTCTCTGATCAGTAGTGATTTGGAGCACCTTTTCATATGACTACAAATACTTTCAATTTCTTCATCTGAAAATTGTCTGCTCCTATCCTTTTACCATTTATCAATGGGAGGATGGCTTGAATTCTTAAAAAATTGAATTAATTCTCTATGTATTTTAGAAATGAGGCCTTTATCAAAACCTTTGAATGTAAAAATGTTTTCACAATTTATTGCTTCTCTTCTAATCTTGTCTGCATTCGTTTTTTTGCTACAAAAACTTTTTAACCTGATATAATCAAAATTATCTATTTTGTGATTAATAATAATCTCTAATTCTTCTTTGCTTACAAATTCCTTCCTCCTCCATAGGTCTGAGAGGTAAATCCTCCTATGATCTTCTAATTTGTTTATAATATCATTCTTTATGTCTAGACCGTGAATCCATTTTGATGTTATCTTGGTATATGGTGTTAAATGTGGGTCAGTGCCTTGGTTCTTCCATAGTAGTTTCTAATTTTCCAAGCAGTGTTTGTGAAATAGTGAGTTCTTTTCCCAAAAGTTGGTGTCTTTGGGTTTGTCAAACACTAGATTACTATAGTCATCGATTGTTTTGTCTTGTGAGCCTAACCTATTCCCCTGATCAACTACTCTGTTTCTTAGCCAGTACCAAATGGTTTTGATGACCACTGCTTTCTAATATAATTTGATTCTCTATGGTTCTCTAGGAATACCATCATATCATCTGCAAAGAGTGATAATTTGCTTTCCTCATGACCTACTCTAATTCCTTTAATCTCTTTTTCTTCTCTTATTGCCAAGGCTAGCATTTCTAATACAATATTGAATAGTAATGGTGATAGTGGGCAACCGTGTTTCACTCCTGATCTTATTGTGAATGGTTCCAGGTTATTGCCATTACATATGATGCTAGCTGCTGGTTTTAAGTAGATGCTACTGAGTATTTTAAGGAAAAGTCCATTTATTCCTATGTTCTCTAGTGTTTTTAATAAAAGGGATGTTGGATTTTATCAAATGTTTTTCTGCATCTATTGAGATAATTATATGGTTTTTGTTCATTTGGTTATTGATATAGTCAATTATGCTAATAGTTTTCCTACTATTGGACCCTCCCTACATCCCTGGCATATATATATATATATATATATCCTTTATAATACAGGTTGAAGCAAGGATGCCCACTTCTCCCACTAGGATTCAATGTAGTTCTGCAAATGCTAGCAACAGCAAAGGAATTCTTGGTTGTTCAGTTGGACACAACTATTTAAGTCCTCTTGTAGGGTTTTTGTGGCAAAGATATTGGCCTGGGTTGTCAATATCTTTTTACAGATGAGGAACTGAGACAAAGTGTTAAGTAGCTTGGCTAGTGTCATATGACCACTAAGTGTCCAATATCAGATTTGAAGTGGAGTGTTTCTGACTCAGGGCCTGAAACTCTATCAGTTGTGCCACTTGGCTCACTATTTATGATCATATGGAAAAAAATAGTTTAAATCACTCTTGATTGGAGAATTGCAAATTAAAACAGCTCTGAGATAGCCACATCACACCTATTGGTTTGGCTAATATAACAAAAAAGGAAAATGATAAAAATGGAAGGGGGTGTGGGAAAACTGG
>JAJPUD010027254.1:0-15705 GCA_023553655.1 Myrmecobius fasciatus | reverse complement strand
ACAGATAGATGGGCAGATGGATAGATAGATAAATAGATACATAGACATAGATAAAATAAACAGACAGACAGATAGATGGGCAGATGCATAGATGGATGGATGGATAGATGAGTAAATGGATAAACAGGTAGGTACACAGAGAGAGATGTGTATGAGTGTGTGTGTGTATATATATTTGCATAAATATATACATACATATAATATATAATTATATATATATGAATAATATCATTCTCTACCTTAAATTTGTAGCATCTCTGTAATAAATGGCAGGTGTTGTCTTCCCCCATTAGAATGTAACCCCTTGAGTGCAGGGAATGTCCTTTCTCTTGCTTTTATTTTATCCTAGCACTTTTACTGTGCCTGGTATACAGTAAGTGTTTGATAAATGCTTATTACTCATCCACCTGCATAAGAGGTCAGAACTGGAAGGACCTTAGTTCATAGGACAAGATGAAAAAACCACAGCTCAGTCTGGGGGCCCAACTCCTTCAATGGCTCACAGAGCTAGCACAGGGACCCTCATCTTCTGACCTGAAGCCCAGGCCCTTCCCCCTTCATGCAGGGCTATTTGATGGGTAGTTGGGGGCCCTGCAAAGGCCCTGTCCACCTGGGCCTGGGTTTGGGTCTGGGACCAGTACTCACGGCCGTGCAGGTCTGATAGCCCACACCAAAGTCAAATCGGCACTGCTCATCCATGGAGTAGTCAATCCCGGGAAGCTCGGGCAGCTGGGGCCACTGGTGCTCAAAGGGGTCATCCAGGAGACAGTCATAGGAGCTGTGGGGACACGAGGGATGACGTGAGGAGAGGGGGAGTCAGCAGGGAAGGGGCATCCCCTGCAGACTCACTAGGAGCAGGGCAAGGATTCTCAAGTCCACCTCTGCGTCCTCCTCGTTCCTCATTGTCAATGGAGGTCAGCAAGAAATTCCATCTGCCCCTTAGCCACCCCCCTTCCCTCTCACTTGGGTCATGGCCAAACTGAACAAAACTTCTCATGGCCCCCCATCCCCCTCCTTCTGGGTTCTCCAGCCCCTCCCAGACCACCCAGCCATTGCTAGCCAACCCTTCCCTAGGATGTGACTTGTGGCAGAGGCTCCAGGACACTCAGGGAGCCTCAGCCAGCTCGAGCCCAGGGGTCCTGAGACCTTTGGAAGCCAGGAGGGTGAGCCTGGCCCGGTGGGAGCTGAGTTAGGCTCTCTTTCTCTTTAGGGTCATCTCCAAACGCAGGGATTCTCTGAGGCCTGATGGTAAGAGCAGTAAGGAGACCTGCTTTCCAATCTTACCTCTGACACTCACTGTGTGACCAAGGGCAAGTGTTTACCTCTCTTATCCTCAATTCATCATCCGTAAAATGGGGATAATAATGCATTCCCCCCTCCCCGGGAGTCATTAGGAGCAGCGTTGCAGGAGGGGAAGCTATGACACCTAATTACATCTACTACACAACTTAAGGATCCTCCTGGTAGGCGTACTAGGGAGGTGGAGGGACAGAGCCACACGAGGTCCACGTCTCAGGTCACACTGGGTGGGTGGCTGGTTATTCCAGCTATCCCAAGGCGCTCCCCCCACTACGTGATGAAGGTCCTGCTCTGGGCCTGGGAGGGAGGAGAGGGCGAAGGAGACACCTACTGTATGTAACGGTTCAGCTCCTGCTTGCTACAGCGGGACCAGTGGTAACGGTGGAAGGCAGCCTGCACCAGCGGCGCCATGATACTACCCATGCTCGTCTCGTCTGCACACCGGTTCCCCTGGCCATCATGCTCCATGCCTAGCCTAGGAGAAAGGCCCCTGAGCTGGGCTCATCGAGGATGCCCCCCCACACATGGCAGAGAGGGCAGGAGGATCCAGTGGGTAGCACTCAGGAGATGAGAGGTCCCAGTCCTGGCTTCGGACCCTCCCTGCCTTGTTGTATAACCCTGAACAAACTCCTTCAGCCCTCCCAGTCCATGGAGGAACAAACCCCCTGTTCCCCCCCATGTCTCCTGAGAAAAGTGAATCTGAATCCTTTCCCTAATCAACCAACCCCAACCAGAATCCCCCATGTCAATCTGTCCTCAGTGAGTTTCTCTCTCTCTGTCTCTGTCTGTCTGTCTCTCTCTCTCTCTCTCTCTCTCTCTCTCTCTCGCACACACACACACACACACACACACACCCTCTGTTCTGCTAGTTCCCACCTCTGCACCTTTGATTTTGCTATTCCCCCAACCTCAACCTTTTCTCCTCCTCTCTAAAATCCCCCCCATCCTTCAAGGCAGACACTGCTCAAATCATCTCCTCCAGGAAGCTTGCTCTGTTCCCCCCAACCCAGAAGGAAGGAGCTCTCCCTCCCTCTGAAATATTGTTGCATAGTTAATAAATCTGGGTTCAAATCTTATCTCTATCTCTTACTATTTCCATAGACTTGGGCCAGTCACAGGCCCTCTCTGCAGCCCATAAAGAAAGCACGTTGTGGAACTTAAACTGTTCTATAAATATGATCCACGATTATCTGTGGCAGGAGAGGACTAGACCTGATGACCCCTTCTGGCCCCAATCCTGTGACCCTGAGAACACTGCAATGACCTGAGCACAGAGGAATCATGGACCAGGCACTGGGGACACGCCCATCCATAGTTAGGAACTCTGATTGGAAAGTTTCCAAATGGCTCATTCTCATGATCAAGGGCAAATATTATTGTCCCATTTCATGGTTAAGAAAGCTGAGCCATAAGGTCAGGAGCTCTGGAGAAAAGCTCCACAAATTTCTGGGTGGCAGAGATGATAACCACATCTCCCTGCTTCCAATCATTCCAATCTCACCTGCCATTGCAGGTGCCCCCAAGTCCCACCCCAGCCAAAGATCTCTGGGAGCTCACTTACACGTGGCCAGTCTCGTGAGCCACCACAAAGGCGGAGGAAAAGCCATCCTCGTGATTAAGGGTACAGCTTCTCAGGGGGTGGCACATGCCAGTAACGGGTGCATACCCTGCCAGAAGAGAGAGAGGGTAGGGAGTATGGGGTGGGGTAGGAGAGGAAGATGGAGATAGACACAAAGGGAGAGCAAATGGAGGGAGGGAGGGAGGGAGAAGAGAGGAAGGGAGATTGGATGGGAGAGAGAGCAAGGAAGGAAGAGAAAGATGGAGGTGGGGAATTAAAAGAGACAAAAAGAGGAAAGATGAGAAAGAAGAAATAGAGGTAGAGAGAGTGAATTTATGTAAGAAATTGAGAGACAGAGACAGAGATAGACAGACAAACAGACAAAAAAGAGAGAGAGAGAGACAGAGGGAGACAGACAGAGATAAGCAGAGAGGGAGGGAGAAAAGGGGAAGAGAGAGAGAGAAGGAGGGAAGGAGAGGGGGGAGGGGGAGAGAGAGAGAGGAGAAAGAGAGATGTATCACTGAAATGTAAATTAAGCTCTGATCCAAACATTGGCCCACCCCTACAGTGGCCAGGCCTGCTGCACAGCTGGTTAGAGCAGGGTTGGGGGCAGGACACTTAGAAAAAGGAGGGCTCATGGAGGTCCAGTCCCATCCCCACCCCGCCCTGGGGCCCCTGCCATGACTGCTGCATTCTGGGGCCCACCCTGAGCTGTCAGACCAATTCCAGGCTGGGGACCGCAGGGACAGGAGCCCATAGCTTGGACCAGCTGGTAGCCAATGGCTCCTCCCAACCAGCGGCTCCTAGATTTGAATCCAGCCTGTGCCATCATCAGATCCAGAGAGGATGAGAGGCTGGGAGGGATGTTGACTTAGTGGGATCCTGGGAGCCTAGGGTTCCTTCCTCTGGAACTTGCTGAAGGCCAGTGCCCTCTCTATCAGCTCTATGGCTGGAGAGTGGCTTCTCGCTCCAGTGCAGCCTCTGCTGTCTGCCCAGCCTCCCCTTTTAACTAGGAGGATTCAAGCAGGACCAGGGCCTGCCCCAAAGTCCCGACCCCTCAGGGCTCAGGCAAGATTCTGGAAGGCTTCTGAGTCACCGACTGGACTGGAAGGGGACAGCATAAGGCTACCATGAGGGGACGGGTCCCTGTCCTATTGGGCAAGCACTGCCCTTCTCCAGCTTCAAAGCCCAGGCCCATTACTTCCTCCTCCAAGACTCAGCTTCGTCACTGGTAAAATGAGAGAACTGGACCACATGAGCCCTGACGCCCATTGATCCTCCATCTTTCTATGTCCTGGATTGTAAGGGAGGGCCTTCCTGCTGTGTCCTTCTGCACTCCATGTCCTAAGGCCCTTCCAGGTCTGATGCTCTATGCTCAAGGTGTCTCCTAGCTCATATGCCACATTTCAGGGACCCTAGAACCCTACACTCCCTCTCCTAACTTGGAGCATTTTCTCTGGCTCTCTCCCATTCACACTGGAACACTCTTTGACCTCTTCAGGGCCTCCTGGCCTCCCCAGCCAGTCTCAGCTAGTGTCCCACTGCTGCAAAAAGCCTTTCCCCAGTCCTGTGACACTCCCCTTCCCTGAGACACTCCCCTAATTTATCTATTCCTGTTTGCACACTTATAATATATGGCTGTTTGGAGGCCATCTCCACCATTAAGTTGCAGACTCTTAAGAAAAAAGAATGGTTTGGGTTTTTTCCCTTTCTTTGTAGCCCCAACTTTCAGCACAGTATCTGGCACATAGTAGGTCCTAAGCAATGCTGGTTGATTGATCATCCAGCAAGGACCTTACAAGCTCTAAGAGCCCTTCCTGCTTGGGCAGTCTATCTTCTCAGAGTCTATTTCAGTTGCTTGGGAAATTAATGCTCAAGCAGCATGATCTCTCTTTCTGGGATTAAGGAGAGATTTGAGAAGATCCAGGAAGCAGGAGATAGGGGGGAATCAATTCAATCCAATTTAAGAATATTAATGATCGATACTGCTCAGTTCCCCAGTGTCAGCAGTAAAGAAACAGAAGGGTTTGGTCCTGACGCGCAAGGTAACTGAAAATTCAATCAAGCGCTTTCCCCCACAATAGTTCTGATATATGATGGTGCTGGTGAATATTCCCATTTTATAGATGAGGAAATAGAGGCTTAGGGAAGTAACTCCAATTAATTGGAGCACCTCCCGAGCTAGCCAAGTTCAGCACTCCAAGTCTATGACGTTGGGTTGCTTTCCCGATTTTGTGGGCTCTGGATCGGTCACTCTAATGCTCATTAATTGTCTGCCTGTGGCTCAGGACCCTAGGATAGAGAGCTGGTGGGGACCTCGGAGAACATGTTGCCCATGTTCAGGGAACGGAACTGAGGCATCCCTCGGGAGAACTGCCTTGCCCCCTGCTGGTGAGTATGAGAAGCGAGATTTACACGGAAGTTCTCCGACAGTCCGTTAAATACACCATCCTCGTGCGAGCTCCAGGAAGCTCCTGATTCTGCCGATAGCAAAGGACGTTTCTCAAACCTTCCCCATGCGTGCGTTCGAAGGCTCTGAGACAGGGCTGCAAAACCCCCTCTTTGTAGTCCCAGAGGCTGGGCAGAGTGGCGGGCATGGGCTGGGTGGGGCCTCCTCTCTCCCTTCTTCCCCTCCGGCCAGCTGGCACACCTGTCTATGGGGAATACAGTACCTTGCATACCTGCGGGCCCAAAATCCTGCCGCGTGAGGAAAACCGCGTGGTCGTGGTGTTCGGCATGGGCAGGATCGGAACGCTGCTGGGAGTGAGCCCAGCGGCACACCTGCTCCAGACTCCGCGACGGGTTCCCTCGCTCAATCAGGCTCAGAGACTGGAAGGAGTTTGGGGGTACAGAACCAGAGTGGGGTTAATGTTATCGTGATGCCATAGAAGAGAATCGGTGCCGTAGAGATGTAAAGAGCAGAAAGTGAACCTGAGTTCAAATCCCACCTCTGACACTACCTGGCAAGTATCATTTAATCTCCCCGGTCTCAGTTTCCTCACCTGTAAAGTGGAAAGGTCGGACTAGGTGACCTTTGAAGCTCCTGACAACTCTAAATTCTATAATCTCGAGCCAAGGATTGAAGAGGCTCTCAAGGTCTAGAATGCCCATGAGGCTATCCTGGGCAATCCCGTAATCCCAAAACTACTTAGAATGTTTCAGGGCTCTCCTGGGAAATCTTCTCCATCCCTACCTGGATCCCGGAAACCAATCCCATTGCTTCCCACACTCACTTCCACACGAAGGGTCTCCCATTGTCCATCCCAAATGCTATCTCTCTGGCCCTCTGCTGCATCCCCAGGGCTCAGAATGTGAAGACTGGCCCCCATCCTCTGCCCCATGGCTGACCTGAGTCCCGCTCACTTCCTGCCCTGATGCCAAGGCTTACCTGTCTGTAACCCACCATGATCATTCGTACCAAGGCGATGTTCATATGCACCCCCAGGGATTCATCATGGTAGATCTCATCCACCTGTAGAAAGGAAGGAGAGAATGTGAGCTAGAACTTGCAGAGAAGAGAATTCACCGATACCTGTAGACTCCAGAAGCCAGTTTGTCTCAGGCGTTAATGCTGATCTAACCCAGCTCTCTTCATCTTACAGGTAGGGAAATCAATTTTCCAAGAAAGGAATTGACTTGGCTAAGATCATACGAGTCAATGGAAGAACAAGGATTTGAACCTGGGCCCTCCAGCTTCATACCAGCTTCCTTTCCACTACACCATGCTGACCCTCCAGCTAAAGGCCCTCATTTTGACCCAGACACAACTGGTCAGCAAAGCTGGTATGGACATTCAGATCCTCTGACCAGAAGCAGAGCTCCAGCTTCCGTGTTCTTCCATCATTGCCTTTCCCTTTCTTGTCCTGAGCAGTGGAAGATACCAGCTCTCAGCTGGAGAATTTCTTCAGCCATTAAGAAACTAAGGAAGGGGACAGCTAGGTGGTACAGTGGATAGAGCCCCAGCCCTGAAGTCAGGAGGACCTGAGTTCGAATCTGGTTTCAGACACTTAACACTTCCTAGCTGTGTGACCCTGGGCGAGTCACTTAACCCCAATTGCCCCCCAAAAAAAAGAAACTAAGAAAGGGAAGGGTCAGCAAACCTCAGACTTGCCCAACTTAGTTTTCCTTCCCCTTCATCTCCTTATCTCCAGACTTTCTTTTACGGAGGGGACTAGTAACCTCCACCATGGACCCTTCCAGCCAGCTCAGACACGCTGTATTCTAGGTTCTAACGGTCTGTCCAGCTCCAAAGTTCTAACTGTCCATTCATTTCTGACCATCTCCGTTCTAAGGGTACAGCTCCTTCAAGTGATCTCCACAGAGACTGCAGGAAGTCACTTGGGGAATTAGCCTTTTAGCTCTGACTAAAAGCTGGGAGCTCCTTTCACTACAGCAGGCCATCTCAATAACCTCCCTGCCTCGAGTCTCTTTAGCCAGCCAGCCAGCCAAAATTAGCCATCTGCTCATCTCTCTGAAATAGAGTGCGTTAAGGTCTGCCAAGCACTGACACACAGTATCCCATCTGCTCACCACAATGACCCTGTGGATCAGGTACTATTGTTATCTTCAACTTACAAATAAACTGAGGCTGAGAGACATTATTACAAGATAAAAAATCATCATTGAGCGGGAACTTAGACTATAGAACATAGAATGTCAGAGCTGAGCGGGATCGCTTACATAAACTAGAAGATGCTACAACTAGAAGGAACTTGAGACTCTAGAATATAGAATATCAAAGACTATAGGAACTAATAGTACACTAAAGACAAAGTGCAAACTGGAGCAGACAGCTGTGGTAGAAAGTAGACAGAACATTGACTCTGGGCTCAAATTCTTCCTTAAATCCTACTTATAATCTTGGGTATGTCACTTTCCACTGTGGTCTCAGTTTCTCCATCTGTAAAATGAGATGTTTGAACTAAATCACTTTAAAATCTCCTTCTAGCTTTAAACCTATGATGCTGTAAGTTAACAGTCATAAAGGGGCAGCTAGGTGGTGCAGTGGATAGAGCACCAGCCCTGAAGTCAGGAGGACCTGAGTTCAAATCTGGTCTCAGACACTTCCTAGCTGTGTGACCCTGGGCAAGTCATTTAACCCCAATTTCCTTAGCAAATAAAGCAAAAAAAAAAAAGTTAACAGTCATAAAAATTCAACTTAATAATCAGAACATGACAAAATAAAATAACCTCACCATCATATAGTGAGCAAAAATGAACAGCAATGAGTTTTGATTTTTAAACCTCAGTGTTTAAAAATGAGTGAGTAAACAGGTATACATACATTGCTGATGTAATTGCAAACTACAGTAATTTCTTTCTGGGAAACAACCTGGCAACTGATAGATGATAAAATTAACCACACCCTTTCATTTAATGATCCCACCACTGAGAATATCTAAATAGAGCTATTTTCATAAACACCTTAGAATTTAGAATGAAAATAGGACTTAGAAATCATCTATTCTGCCCTAATTTTACAGGTGATGAAAATCAGACCCAGAAGATCAAACTGCCAATGGCTTTTTCCTCTTGAATTGTTTCATTTTATTTTCAGTTCTTGTCTCTCTCCCTCCTCTTCCCCCATTCATTAAGAAGATCAGAAAAATAAAATCTATTACAAATATGAATAGTCATACAAAATTAATTCTGAATTTATTTTGTATTTGGGTGAATTGGTATTAAACCTCCTGGGGGGAGAGGGGGGCAAGGACTGTTATCTTTGTCTTTGTATATTCTGAATCCAGCATCTAGAAACAGTGGAGAACAGGGAACGAGAACAAGCATTTATTGCATCTTCTATGGACCAGGCATTATTCTAAGTCTTTATAAATGTTTCATTTCACCCTCATAGCAATCCTAGGAACAAGGTATTGTTATTATCCTCATTTTATCGTTGAAAAAATTTAAGGCAAACAGGTTAAATGACTTTCCCAAGCTCTCATAGCTATTAAGTATCTGAGATTGAATTTGAACTCAGATATTCCTGTCACCATGCCCAATGTTCTATTCACTGTGCCCCCAGCACAGCATCTTGTACATAATAGCTGCTTAATAAATATTTGCTAAATTTAACTGAATGCCCCACCACCATATTTGGTCTGGGGGTGGGTACAGTCATGAATTTAGAGCTGGAAGGGTCCTGAGGTGCCCTCCAACCCAATCCTGCTCATCTTATAGATAAAGATCTAGAGAAATGAGATGATATCCAAAGACACCCCTCCCCCCCCCCCAGGGATTAGCTAAGTAGTGGAGCAGGATTTGAAACTGCCATCATCCAGCTCCAAACCCTTTCCACTAAACCATCCTGCCCCCTTAAAAGGGAATACTGTGGGGGTATGCACAAGGTACAGAAGCTTTGGAGAGAGCATGGTCCAGTGAAATGAGATTTGGTTCTTATATAAGAAGACCTGAGTTGGAATCCTGCCTTTGACATTTACTAGCTGTGTGACCTTGAGAAGGTCAATTAATTTCCTAGGCACTCAGTTTCCTCATCTGCAAGGTTGGGTTGGACAAGACAACTTTTGGGGTTTCTTCCAGTGCTAGATAAGTGACTTGGGTTTAAAGTTTAGATGTGCCACTTACTATCTGGTTGGACTTGTGGGCCTCAGTTGTCTCATCTGTAAAATGAGGTGGGGGGGGTTGATAACCACCTCCAACCCAAGATATAGGATCCATCACAAAGCTGTCTCAGTTGAAATGCCCAGCCTCTACACTGGACAAACCAAGTGGATGAAAAGTACCAATTATGAGAATCTGTAGGATGGGAAGAATACTAAGTAGAGAGCCCTTACAGTGAGCTGGTCCCAGAATTTAATAGGAGGAAGGAGAGAAGGAAGGAAAGAAAGACAAAGAGAAATAGAGGAAAAAAGAATAGAGAGGAAGAAGAGGAAGAGGAGGAATAAAATGAGAAGAAAGAGAAAGAAAAGGAAGAGGAAGAGAATAAAGAAAAGGAGATAGTGGGAAAGGGAGAAGAGAAGAAGAAACTAGAGAAGGAAAAAAGGAAATGAAGGAAGAAGACAGGGAGGAAGAGGAGAGGGAAGTGGAGAAAAAAGAGGAGAAGAAGGAAAAGGAAAAGGAGGAGGAGATAAGGCTATTCACATTTATTAAACCATGCTGTTCTTTACAGGATTCCACATTTCCCATTCCAGTAAAATCCCAATCTTCTTTTGAATGATAGGGCCATGAGTTAGGGAGCATCACAATCTCTGAAAGATTGAATCAAAAAACAATTGCAAGATCAGTGGGAAGAAGTACAGTGGGTGGAAGGAAGCCAATGAGGATATGGTTAAGAAGTGACGTAGGAGCCGTGAGTGAGGATATACCAGAGAAGGTAAGGAACCTGAGCACCACTGGTATCCCCAAGATAAAGCAGAGAGACACTTCCAAAGAACTTAGTAGATCCTCTAGAGAGGATCAATAAGTGGACATGGGAAAGAACCATATTGTAGAAGAGAATATATGCTCCTCAAGGCAGAGACAGGTTTTGCTTTTTCTTAATACAGTATCCCTTTTGCTTAGCATAGCAGACCAATAGATATTTGTTGATTGAGTGAGTGAAAGTACAGATAAATTATAATCTGCACCAAAGAAAGTAGCAGCCTTAACAAGATGGCAGTACCACTGAAGGGTTGAATTAATGAAGTCATGACTACCATCAACTTGGCCAGCTCAGGTCAGGTCCACTTTTGGAAGATTTTCAGACTGAAGCTGTGGGATGGGCCCAAAGGGCACCAAATTTGAGAGGACTCTAAGAACAGGATTGGAAGCATCCGTCATGGCAGCCAGGTGTGTGTGCCAGGCTGGGATAGAGCTAAGTGGCTATTTCACCCCAGAAAACTGCTATTCCAGTATGCATGATTATGGAATGGAGCTCTAATAGCTTAAAATAACACTAAGACTTTGGGGATACTCTATATTGCAATGAGACTTCCAGATCGGTAGCTGAGCAATCCTATGCTCCTCTGCAGACTAGACTAAGTCCCTTCCCAAATATCAGTTTCAGTTTCCCCAGCCTACAAAATGAGATTAGCCCAAACAGATTTTAAGTGAGCCACTCAGATGATCAATTCTTAACCTACAAAATGAGATTAGCTTAAACAAGGTTCTAGGTGAGCCACTCAGAGGATCAGTTCTCAACCTACAAAATGAGATTAGTTTAAACAAGGTTCTAGGTGAGCCACTCAGAGGATCAGTTCCCAGCCTACAAAATGAGATTAGTTTAAACAAGGTTCTAGGTGAGCCACTCAGAGGATCAGTTCTCAACCTACAAAATGAGATTAGTTTAAACAAGGTTCTAGGTGAGCCACTCAGAGGATCAGTTCCCAGCCTACAAAATGAGATTAACCTAAACAGGTTCTAAGTGAGCCACTCAGAGGATCTTGATTCTATCACTACCTACATGATCTTGATCAAGTTATTTAACCTCTGAAGACCTGTTTCTTTGACTGTGAAATGGAGTTAAAGAATATGGCCCATACAATTTCTTCATCTCTACATCTAAGATTCTAGGATAGCTCATCTCCCTTGGTCTCAGTTTCCTCATCTGTAAAGTGAGGGGGTTCAGACTGCATGAAGTCTGAAGTCATTTTCAGCTCTAGACCTCTCATCCCATGCTGTCTCAAATCATGCCTCGGGCATTCACTAACTAACTGTGTGACCCTGAGCAAGTAACTTCACCCTGTTTGCCTCAGTTTCTGCAATAGTAAAATGTAGATAATAACAGCACCTTTCTTCCAAGGTTGGTATGAGTATCAAATTAAATAATATTTGTAAAGCCATTTGCACAGTGCCTGGCACACAGTGGGCGCTTAATAAATGTTTTTCCTTGTTCTCTCCTTGTCTGCCATGCCTCCCAGCTGTGGCACTATGTTCTAAAGCTCCTTTCAGCTCTCATCTTGCAGCCTTGAGTTCAGCTGGGACCATTCAGACAGGCAGGCCTGCCCTGGCTCTGACTCCAAAGCTCCATCATCACTCATTCTTCACACTGGTCCAAGCTGTGTGTGGGCTATTCAGCAGGCAATAAGAGGCATGACCCAGACCAACCCAAATCCCTGTAAACACAACCGCGTACCACAATGACGACTTAAGGGGAGAGGACTCAAGACCAAATTCTCCAACTCCTGGCTTCCTCCCAGCACTCCCTCCTCCCTCTGCTCTGACTAAATGTTCTGTTCTCACCAAGCAGCGGCTCCCAGTGCCCTGCCAGGCTCTCCTTCCATCAACTCACCAACTTCCCAGCAGTCTTAGAATGCTACGCTACCTGGGAAAGCCCTAGTAGTAGGGCTGCTTGCACGGCTGGTCAATAATCATTCCCCCGTCTGCTGAGCCGATAACATCAAGAATGGACAGAATCCCTTCTACGTCTCCAAGGATAATTGCTCACCCTCACTCTCCAAGAGGCAGGATAGCTTGGTGGGGCAAGCACAGGCTTTGGAGTCAGATGGAGGAGGAAAATCATTCCTCTGTTACTTATCTATATGACTTCAAGCAACTGACTTAACTCTCTAAAGCCTCAGTTTCCTCATTTATAAAAGAGATTATACTAGATGGTTCCCATACTCTCATCAAACTCTGACTCTATGACTGTAATCCCAGCACTGCATTATTCCATTTTCCTGACAGTGAACCTGCTGGTAGAGAAACAGAAAGGGCCACAGCTCAATGGCTGAGACTCCTGCTAAGGAAAGACTGAGGGGAGAACAGAAAAGGTGGAGTTTGAATTATGGAATTATGTCTAGTTGATCTATTTCTTTACAAGCATTTCTGTCTGTCTTTGTATTTCCAGGGCTTAGTCCTAAGTGTTCATTGACTGACTGACTGATAGACCTCTCCCAGGCTAGTAGAAAAGGACAATCAATGCTGCCTATGTTCAAAAGTGGAGAGAACATTGGATTTAGAGTCAGAAGACTAGGATTCAAATCCCAACTCTGCTATTTACTACTTGTGTGACTTTCTATAATTCACTTGACCTCTTTGGATCTCAGTTTCCTCATCTGTAAAATAAGAATTTTCAAAAACCAAGTTCTCTTTCTGCTCTAAATTCTATGGGAAACTTCAAAAGTCATCTCATCCCCCTGTACCCAAACTGGAATTCTTTCCACGATATTCATAACAAGTTGGAGATTCACACCGACTGTGCAACTTCAGGCAAGTCACCTCACCTGTCTGGACTTCATGAGTTTCCCCATCTATAACAATGGGGTTAGATGGGAGGAAGAAAGTCTCTGAGGTCCCTTCTAGCTTCCTATGTATACTCTTAGATAAATCATAGCCTCCCCGGGCCTCAGTTTCTTCATCTGTAAAATGAGTTATTCAGCTAGATGACCAACATGTATTATTTACCCTCTCTGAGCCTCAGTTTCCCCATCTGTTCAATGGAGGGAGGGGAGTCGAACTAGACCAAGTCTGCCAACTTTAGTTCTCCCACACCCTGTGCTGAGCATGGAGGAAGAGAAAGGCAACATGGAATGGTTTGGGCAGCTCTGATGGTTTCCTGTATAGTCGACATCCTCCTTTCTGGAACCTCCCCCTATACTTCCTAGTTCTGTTCTCTGGAGCCAAGCAGAATTGGTCTCCATGTTCTTTTAAAGATTACTGGGAAATAAAAGAGGTGAGGGGCAGCTAGGATAGAGTACCAGTCCTGAAGTCAGGAGGACCTGAGTTCAAATCTGGTCTCAGATACTTAACACTCCCTAGCTGTGTGACCCTGGGCAAGTCACTTAACCTCAATTGCCTCAGCAAAAAGCAAAAAAAAAAAAAAAAAAAAAGTTCACCAACAAATGCACAGAAATCACATCTGCCTCCTTCCTCCCCCCACCCAGAATGCTGGTGTATAGTATATAGCATGGGACTGAGCACCAGTTTTGTTGGGGTGAACAGATGTAGCTTGACCTCCAACAAAGGAAGTCTAAGAAGGTTGCCCTTTATGAAGTAGGAAACAGGAAGCTAGTGAAGACCTTTGAACAGGGAAATAAAATGGTCACATGTATATTAAGAAGACCTAAGACACTGCTTCATACACATGGGAGCCCCATGAATGTTTGGCAAATTGTAGACCAAACTGAGAGGAAGGTGCATGGTGGGTTAGAGGGGCAAGGAACTGGAAATAAGAACCTGCCTGTGAGACTAGCATCCAGCCAAGAAATAATGATGGCCGGCCCTAACTGCGTAGCTGTGAGAATGGGAAGGAAGGGATGGACTAGGAGGAAGTGGCTCAGTAATTGGAAAGAACATTGTATCTGGACTCAACACAGCTGGTTTCACATCTTAATTCTACCATTTCCTACCTGTGTGACCCAGGACTAGTCTATTAAAGCCTCAGTTTCCTCACCTGTTCAGTGAGGAGAATTGGATTGGATGATCGCTGAGTGACATTCCAGTTTTAAATCTGTGATCCTCCATGTATTATTTACCCTCTCTGAGCCTCAGTTTCCCCATCTGTTCAATGGAGGGAGGGGGAGTCGAACTAGACCAAAGCTGCCATCCCATGTTCCCTTGGCTTGGCTCTGACTCTGACCTGCTCAGCCACAGCCCTCTTAATGCTGGGCTATAAGCCATGCCAAGGGGCAGGAGGCGCCACAGTGGCCCAGAGCCAGGGCCTGTTATAACAAGTGGCGTCAGCCAGGGGGTATGGTTAACTACTCTGCTGTGTGGCTGATGACCTGGGGCTTCCAGCTGGGCGGAAAGCCAGCCAAGTGAGCTGGACAGGGAGGGAATGCCCTCCAGAGCTGGGCAGCCATCCCTCCCTCTGCTCATGCTGTCCCTGAGCCTCCTGCAGCTGCAGAGCCTGGCACCACGGGGGAATGTCTGAGCCCAGCAGCTTCCTGCCTGGGAGCACCTACTCAGCAGCCGCAGCCTAGCGGAAAGAGCCCTGGACCCACAATTGGGCATGCTTGGTTCAAATCCTGGCCCTGCCCCTCTGAGGCCAGGCGCCCTTAACAATCACTTTACCTTGTAGACCTTTGTATCTTTGTGTGTAAAATGAGAGGGGCCGGGCTAGGATCACTGATCAAGTGCCAGAAGAAGCCTCAGAGGCCATCTAGTCCAACCCCTCGTTTTTATAGAGAGAGAAACCGAGGCCCATCCCCGTGAAGTCACAACAGAATCAGAGACACAGAGCTGCAGGCGAGCTCAGAGGCTAGACAGCCCGATGCTCTCCTTTTACAGACGGGGAAATGGAGGCCGAAGTTGGTCACAGGGGCACAGATAATCAGTGGCTGCCCGGGTTTTCTGAGAACTCTCTCCAGCCAAGTAATGGACAGTCATGACCTCCCCCATAAGTCTTTACTTCGACCAGACCAATACCCTAATTCATCCTCATGTGCTCTCAGATCCCCTCACCATCCTGGCCACATTCCTCAGGGAACACGTCAGCCAGTTACTGTCCTTCATCAAATATGGCGCCCAGTCCTCTCTAAGGAGCCTGAGCATGGCAGGAGACTAGGACAAGACAATGACCTCCCTCATGGTGGACACTGCATCTATCAGTGCAATCTAAACATGCACTGACTGTTTTGGTTCCATTGCTAATGAATATTGAGTTGGTCCATTGAGACCACAGCTTTAAAGTCAGCTTAAAGAGAAGAGGAAAAGGAAGGAAAAGGAGGAGGAGGAGGAGCAAGAAGGGCAGGAGGAGGAAGAAGAAAAGAAAGGAGAGGAAGGAGGAGAGAAGGAAGGGGAGGAGAAAGAAGAAGAAGAAGAAAGAGAAGGAGGAGGAGGAGGATGAAGAGGAGAAGGAGGAGAAGGAGGAGGAGAAGGAGAAGAAGAAGAAGAAGGAGAAGAAGAAGAAGGAGAAGGAGGAGAAGAAGAAGAAGAAGAAGAAGAAGAAGAAGAAGAAGAAGAAGAAG
>JAJPUD010027253.1:0-15705 GCA_023553655.1 Myrmecobius fasciatus | reverse complement strand
TTTATATGTGCTGTTTTAAGGCCTCATTTAAATGCAATATGTCTGTATGGTGTTCAGTTAGGGGGATGGGTAAGGATAACTCTAGGTCTGAATACCCCCTCTATAACAATTCATATGGGAGAGAGGTAAAGACTGAAAAGGAGTCTCCAATATGGGAATTACTGTGATTTCACTGAAAACCTACCCAAACCTTGGAATTTGTTATATAAAATAATATCTGAATGTCATGTGTTAAGTGGGAATGAAGATTACATACTCTCACTTAACCTGAATACATATTAAGATTGGGGATACACTTAAGAGAAACTTTTGTTTCAGAAAGATCTATATTAATGGGATCTAATATTTCCTCATAGGGGCCCAGGTTTCCAGTATTTTCAGTACTAGGCTTTGGGCCAGTTTCATTTCTTAATTGTCATGTGCTTTCCCAGCTCAACCAGAGCAGGGGTGGAGCAAAGTGCAAAGTTATTTTTCCTGGACCCTGGAACAGTCAGCAGGGACATCTAGGACTGACCATCCTTGTAGTCTTCCCAACCATGAAGCTCTTATGGATACTGATTTGGGCTTTGAGCCTTTTCACCTTGACTGTACAGGAAGCCAGGTCTTTGGGGAAAACTGTCCCTGAGGGTTATGGAAAGTGGGGATGGGAGATCTAATAGCTATGGTCTGATGGGAAGTGGGGTCTTGGATGAAGGCTGGGCAGGTGGGCTAAAGGCTTAGGTGAGGGAGGAAGGAAGATTTGTACCTGCAAGTCGTAACCCCTGTTTCCTTTAGGCTGCTGATCTTTTCACCCTCTGTGGTTCGCCTGGGTGTGCCACTCTCAGTGGGACTGCAACTCCAGGGAATTCCAAAGGGGCAGAAAGTCAAGGGTATTATCTTCCTGAGAAATCCATCAGGACCTCCAGTGCATTGCTCTGAGGATGTGCCCTTTACCCTGGACTCTGACCATGACTTTGAGCTACTTAATCTCCCGGTAATTGCACCCCCAGCTCACCACTCCATATCAGTCTACCCCCAATTGCTGCTTCTGTCTTTTTGTGCCTGCCACCTAGTTGTTCTCCATTCCATTTTTCTCATATGCCATTTATCTCCTTGCCTCTGTTTCTGATCTTACATCTGTATCTCTGGTCTTGATCCCTCCCTTGGTCTTTGTGAATCTTATTCTTACTTGATCTTTCCATTTTGCTGTTCCTCTGTCTCTCTTACTCTCTACACTCTGCCTCTGACACTATCTCCATCTACCCTCAGGTCCCATTAATTCATGTACAACGCTGTGGTCTCAATAAGCTTTATGAGTCTCATCTTGTGCAACTTCTGGCTAAGACATCATGGCTGAAAACAACTCTGTCTCGACCAACAGATACTCAGGGTGTCAACCTGCTTTTTTCCTCACGTCGGGGTCACCTTTTTCTACAGACAGATCAGCCCATTTACAATCCTGGCCAACGTGGTGAGGAGCTTATAGCTTCAATTCCTCCTTATCTAACAAGAAAAATTTATTGCACAGGCATGCCATATACAGAATAGCTTTTCTTTATTAAAGGGAAAGGATGAGGAGAAAAGAGAAAATAGAATTCATGGAATCTTTTTTGGCCCACTGACACCTCTGTATCTTTTCCTCTAGTTCGATTCCGAGTCTTTGCCCTGGATCAGAACATGAGACCGTCCACGGATACCTTGACTATTACTGTTCAAGTGAGTCCTTAACTTCCAACTCCCTTACCTCGACCCCTTATTTCCAACCTTCTGCTTCTACGTTTGTCACTGAGTCCATCTTCTTCTTCTAGAACTCTCATGGTCTCCAAGTACGGAAGAGTGAGATATTTTCTAGAAGATCCATTTTCCAAGATGATTTTGTGATACCTGACATCTCAGAGTGAGCTCTTTCTTGAATCCCTTTTCTGCCAGAATACCCCTATATACCTCAAATATCTTCTCACTTTCTACTTCTTCCCTCAGACACTCACTCTGGATTTCAGGGATTTTGCCTGTTACAGGCTGATCTTCACAGCCCCCCCCCCCCTCCTCCCCCTCCATCTCCATGTTGTCTCCCAAATTCCCCCATTGTATATAAGAACAACATTCTTGTTCTATTAGGCTTTTCTCTACCCAGTTAGGCTGAGCTTTCTCTATATTTCTTTTCAGGCCTGGAACCTGGAGGATCTCAGCTCGATTCTCTGATAGCTTAGATTCCAACAGCAGTACAGACTTTGAGGTGAAAAAATATGGTAAGAACTAGAGACTAGGGAGCTGGTGTCCTAAGGAGAGAGAGTTGGGGATGAATACTGGATCCCAGTGAGAAAGGGGTATTTTCATTGCTTTTTGACATTCTCTTCTTCCTTCTACTCTCACTTAGTTCTCCCCAACTTTGAGGTGAAAATCATACCTGAAGAACCCTATGTGTTGGTAGCTCCTGGTGTTGATATGCAGATCCAGCTGAATGTCCAGGCCAAGTAATCCTTTCCCTTATTTCCACCTCTATGTCCTGATACCAATACAGAATAACTCTTGTTATTTTGGCTCTCTCCTCTCTCCTTTCTCTTGACCTCCTTTGCTCCCTTCCCTAGGACTCTTCCTTTTGCCCTATTTCCCCTCCCACAACCTTAGCCTCTTCTAAGCGTCCTTCCAATCAAACATCCCTTCTCCCCAGGTATGTTTATGGAAAGTCAGTTCAGGGAGTAGCTTATATTCGATTTGGAGTCTTAGGTGAGCATGGTGAAAAGAAATTTCTTCGAGGACTAGAAAAGCAGTCCAAGGTAGGTCTCAGAAGTTATGCAAGGCACTTGGGGAGGGAAAGGTGATTGGGTAATAATGGAATTTTCACCACAGATGTCTGTTCTCTCTTTTAATCTCTTTTCCTCAGTTGTCAGATGGCCTCTGTAGCATTACCCTCTTAGGAGCAGAGATCCAGAAGGCATTGAACATCACTACGATGGACAGTCTTCAAGGGCTTCGTCTCTATGTGGCAGCTGCTGTCATTGAATCCCCTGGTGGGTGACCCTAGACCTTACCACTCCACTATGATCCCTGCTTTGGATATCCATATACAGTGTCTTTTCCTTTCCTGACTTTCCCATCTGAGCTCCTCCTTCTTCAACTCTAGTTAGGAAAGGATAAAGAGACAGTGATTCCATATGTCTTTCTGTTCCCATCTTTCTCCCCTTTCTCTTTGTCTCTGCATTTTTGCCCCTAACTTCTTATATCTATTTCCACGGACCTAGGAGGAGAGCTAGAGGAAGCTGAACTTACCTCCTTGCGCTTTGTCTCATCTCCATTTTCGGTGGATCTCAGTAGCACCCCACGATATTTCATACCAGGAACCCCTTTCCTGCTACAGGTCATTCCTGGAGGGTGTTGGGAAAAAGGATGGAGAGGGAGAATATAAGAGATTGGGAAAGGCAATACAGGTAAGGGGGATGGGACAATTTCAATTTCTTTTTCTCTGTTATCTCTTTTACCCTCCCTCAGGGCTTGGTTCAGGATGTCTCTGACTCTCCAGCCCCTGGTATCCCTATCAAAGTTTCCACCAAATTTATCACCTCAGGAGTTGATTCTAATATCCAGGTTCTTAACCTTAATACAGATGAGAGGGGTCAACTCAGCATCCCTATCAATATCCCCCAAGCCACTCAAGAGTTGCATCTCATGGTAAGACAGGAACCAGACACTCTGGGCAAGGCAGGAAAAAAGTAGGGACAGGAGGAGGGAAAGCCTTGAGCTAAAACCTTGTGTCACTCAGGAGTAAGATAGAGAGCTGTTGAAGGATCAAACTGCTGTGTTCCTCTGACCATTCCTTTTATTGCTTCTTCCCAGGTATCTGCAGGATCCCCCTTCCCAGGAGAAGCCACTCTTATTGCCTATTCTCTACCTTCTGGAGGCTCTGGGCTCTTGTCCATGGAGCGTCTGGATTCCAGGCCCCCCCGTGTGGGACAGACATTCACTCTAAATCTTCATGCTGTGGGAATTGATGATGCTGCTTTCTCCTATTACTACTACATGGTGAGGATAGGCCAGTAAACATGGGATTGTTGGAGAAAGATCAGGGCAAAGACAATGAGGAAGACAGAAGGATAGAGAAGAAGCTCCTTTCAGATCTTTTTGTCTCATCAGCTACTATGATACTCCCAGGTTTTGTCACGTGGAGAGATCATATCTGTGCATCGAGTGGCAAAGGGGGCTGTGACCTCTATCTCTGTACCTGTAACTTCCCAACTTGTACCTTCTTTCCGCCTTGTTGCCTTCTATTACCACAATGGTCTGCCAGTTGCCAACTCCTTGAAAGTAGATGTCCAAGCAGGAGATTGTGAAGGGAAGGTAATTGGGATGGGAAGGAAAGATGGAGGAAAGAAGCTGTAGGTCAATGACAGCTCAGAAAATGTGAAAAATAAGAACCAACTTCTTTCCAATTATGTTGTTTTTTTCTCCTCTATTCCTAGCTGGAAATGAAAGTGGAGGGGAGAGATCTTCGACCTGGGGACCAGCTGAGGTTAAATTTATACACAGATTCCCCAGCCATTATAGCTTTGGGGGCTGTGGATACTGCAGTGTATGCAGCAGGTGGCCAGAAACACAGCCCTCTCCATATGAATAAGGTTGGAATCCTAATCCCAGAGTCTCTTCTTCCTTATCCCTTCGTTATGTTCCTCAGGCCCCTTAACCACTTTGCCCCTCCTCTTTCCTTTCAAGAATCCTGTTTTAATTCCTCTTCAGACTTCGACCTTTTCTGTGGCCCTATCCCACATGTTTAACACTCTTACCTTCACAGCAACCCTCCTTTTTCTGTTTTCCTTACTTCCACTTTCAGCAAGTTCCCTCTTTCTCCCTTTCCCTCAGTCTTTGTTTACTCTTCTCCCTCCTGTTTGCCTTTCAGTTACCATGTTCTGGAGCATTTCTTGTCTGTCTTCACCTCAGGTCTTCACTGCCATGAACAGCTATGACCTGGGTTGTGGTCCTGGGGGTGGGATCAATACTCTCCAGGTTTTTGAGTCTGCTGGTTTGATGTTTTCAGATGGATACAAGTGGACCCCACCCAGGAAAAGTAAGAACAGAGTTTTTTGGTGGGGGTGGGATGGGGAGGAGGAGAAGTTAAAAATGAGAGAATGGAGAGAGCGAGTGGAATGGAGGGAAAATAGAAAGGTTGGGAGTAGGGAGGTGAGATAGTGTGGGATAGCCCTGGTCCAGGAGGCAGAAGACCTCTGTTAACAAACTGAGTGACCTTGGTTTTTTTTCTCTCTGGTCTTCACTCTGCTTATCTGTAAAATTAGGAAGTAGGAATGAGTTATCTTTAAGATCCTTTTCAAGGTTTGATATTCTGGGATTAAGAGAACAGCAGGAGAAAGGGAAGGAGTAAATAGGAAAAGGGTGGAAATAGTTTTATATAAGAAATGGAAGGAAAGAACATGGGATCTGTGTGATTAGGCCTCCATCCTTTTATAATTTACTACCATAGGCCTGAGATGCCCCAAGGAAAATAAAAGCCGAAAAAGAAGAAATGTGGATTTCCAGAAAGCAATTCTTCAGAAGAGTGAGTGATGAGAGTAGAGCCAGAACCATATCTGTGTCTGGTGGGGGTGGAGGGGCAGGGCTATTTCCAGTGAACATTCTTCTACTGCCCACAGTGAATCAATATGTTGGTCAAGTCAAGCACTGCTGCAAAGATGGGATGACGCCATTGCCGATGCGTCGATCCTGCAGAGAACGAATGGCCAGAGTAACAGAATCCACCTGCCGTGAGGCCTTCCTGTCCTGCTGCCAATTTGCTGAAGAACTTCGTAAAAAGACCCGCATTAGGGGCAGCATGGGGCTTGCCCGAGGTAACAGCTATGGGTATTGATTATGGCTTGAGAAGGTGCTCAGTGAGGAGTACTGTTTATAACTTTTTTCACCCATCCCAGCCCAGGACATGTGGAAAGAGGAAGAAGAATTGCTCATTGAAGATGATATCCTCATCCGGAGTTATTTCCCTGAGAACTGGCTTTGGACCCTGTTGACAGTAGACAAAGTTAAAAAGTAAGGAGACCAGGAAGACATTCCAGATGCCACCCCCCAAAACCACCACACCCCTCGGGGACCCCAGCATTCAGATTCCAGATTTGATAGATTGCTCTTTATGCTCCTTCAACACAGGGTTTTTGAGTTTGTCCCTGATTCCCTGACTACATGGGAAATCCATGCTGTGAGCCTTTCCCAGACAAAAGGTGACAGCAATATCCCTGCTCATTCTTTCCTTTTTGCCCTCCCTCATCTTATCTTAATATCATCTTAACATGGAATTTTGTGTGTCCCTTAGGGTATCCTGGTTATCTTTTGGTTAGCTTCCAGGGCTAGCTTCCAGGGATTTCCATTGGAAAGAAAGTTGGGAGAGAAGGGAGGGGAAATTCTGCTAGTTGCTCTTGAAGCCCTGGGGCCCTCCTAAAGAAAGGGAGTGCCTGGGAGCTTTGTAAGCACCTCCATTAGAGTTGTGGTGGGACAGGCCCCTTCTTGTATTTCCCCAAATTTTCCTGTGCTATACCTAGCTCATAATGATTGCTTTGCTCTTCTCTTGGTTTTTCTGCTTCTCTAAATACCCCATGAATGTATTATGTTTCCATGTTACTCCACTCTCATTGATCTCTCTGACTCACTTCCCCAACCAGGGCTTTGTGTGGCTCAACCTATTCAGGTTAAAGTTTTCCAAGAGTTCCACTTACATCTTCGCCTTCCCTACTCTGTCCGAAGATTTGAGCATTTAGAGCTTCGACCTATCATCTATAACTATCTGAATAAGAATCTGACTGTGAGATCTCATGGGGAATGGGAGAAGCAATTGAGGAACTGAAAGGAGAGGGATATTTGGTTCCCATGATTCTCTTCATTCCTTCTTCCTGTCTCTACTTTCTCTGACCAGGTGAATGTCCAGGTGTCTCCTGTGGAAGGGCTGTGCCTGGCTGGTGGTGATGGCAGAATGCTAAAGGTGGAGGTGCCTGCTATGTCAGCATGGCCTGTCTCCTTTTCTGTTGTGCCCACGGCTGCTGCTGCTATGCCCCTGAAGGTCATGGCCCAGGGACCTTTTGGAATTGGAGATGCTGTGGCTAAGGTTCTATACATTGAGGTGAGAAATGGGACCCCTGACCCATCCCCCAACCTTACCTACCTATCAAATTTCTTCCTCAAACACATTCCCAAGTCCCCAACCTAAGACCCCAGTTCCCTTTCAAATCATCCTTTTTACTTCCCTTTCTCATGTGACCAGTCCCTAAAACTTTCTGCCTGAACCTCCTATTTATTCTTAAATGCTAGACCAACAGCTCCTTTTCTTCCTTGCTGTATTTTCTCCTACTCTTCAAAAGTCTCTGCAGCTCAAACCCTAGAAAAAGGGATTGAGAATAGTCTGAGTTACAGAGCTAACCTACATAATAATACATAATAACCTATAATACAGTGATTACCTCTGCTTTCCCTTCACCTGGACAGAGAGAAGGAGCAGTTCAGATAAAGGAGTATGCCTACAAGCTGAACCCGTTAGGTGAGTGATTCCCCTAGAGTCTTCTGTGGTTCATGCCTCACTTCTTCTCCTACTAATGTCCCTCTCACCTCAGAATACATATGCATAAGGTACTCCTTAATTCTTAAGATTTGAGGGGGGATATTTCAGAATTCCCAAGAATGGGAGAATGTGATATGACCCTTCCCAGATCCCTGACTCTTTACTTTTCTTCAGACTCCCATGGCCGGACCTTTGATATTCCTGGGGAGAACCCATCCAATATTATCCCCGATGGAGACTTCAGCAGTATTGTTCGTGTTACAGGTAGTTAGTTCTGTTGACTCCAGATCCCTAGATTGCTTGAACCTCCAGTTCATTTTGTTCCTCTTACTCTGGCCTTACTCTGATCCCCGTTGGTTCCCCCTTGACATTCCTATGGCCTTTGAATCCCAAATAATCTCATGAACCTTCTGTCCCTTCTAGCCTTTCATCTTGAAGACTTAAGTCATGGATTTTTTTTTTCCTCTTTTGTCCCATGCAGCCTCTGAGCCCATGGAGACCCTGGGCTCTGGGGGGGCCCTGTCCCCAGGAGGGCTAGGATCTTTGCTGAGGGTGCCCCAGGGCTGTGGAGAACAAACCATGATTTACCTGTCCCCCACACTTGCTGCTTCCCGTTATCTGGACAAGACCGAGCAATGGGGGAAACTGCTTCCTGAGATGAAAGACCATGCATCGAATCTCATCCAGAAAGGTGTGAAGTAGAAGTAGGGAGAGGGGAAAGAGGTGTGTGAAGGTCAGCTGATTTGGGAGGGCACAAGATAAGAGAAAATGGGAAAAGCAAAATGGGATGTGACAGTTGGAGAAAAATAGAGAATCCAAAAACATTATTGGGGAGTTGGAGAGTGGGGAGAGACAGGAAGTGGAATGGAAACCAGCAGCTCTTTTTCCCTCCCAAGGCTATGTTCGTATCTTGCAATTCAGAAAAAGAGATGGTTCCTATGGGGCTTGGCTACACCGGGATAGCAGTACTTGGTGAGATGGACCACCAGAAAAGTTGCAATGTCTAGAGAGGGGGAGAGATTTGGGCAGGGCAACATTTCACAATGAGTGGGAACTGGGGATGGTAGTATGAGAACCAGAAGCTTTGAGACTGGGATGACTCATACTTCTCCTTTTCCTAGGCTCACAGCTTTTGTCCTCAAAGTGCTCAGCATAGCTCAGGAGCAGGTGGGTGACTCTCTGGAAGGGCTGAGGGAGACAGTCCAGTGGCTTCTGACAAAGCAGCTTGGGGATGGTTCTTTCCAGGACCCTTGTCCAGTCATCCATAGAGATATGCAGGTGCTGGGGTTAAGGGTGAGGTGGAGAAAAAGGGAGAGGAAGAGTCTGGTTTCTGGGTGAGGGTGGGAGGGAATTGTCAAATCTGCTGGAGGGGAAAGACATAGAAGATTCTTCCCCTGCCCCATATAGTGATATCTTATTTCTTTTGTTTTTTTCTTCCAGGGTGGCCTAGTGGGACCTGATGAGTCTGTGGCCCTAACTGCTTTTGTAGTTGTGGCCCTCCATCACAGCTTGACTGCCTTCCAGACTTCTGAGGATGATCCTGACAAGGAGAGAGTGAAAGAGCTGCTGGAGAGAGTGGTAAATGCAGCACTCTTCTTCCTTGTTCTCATCTGCCAGCTTCTATACTCCTCCCTGAAAATCCTGTTTCCAGAATTCAAGGAGATTTTTTTCCCCCCTAGAAAGCCTCCATTTCACATGCAGACTCATTCCTGGTAGCAAAGGTAACTGCTGGGCTTTTAGGATCTCATGCCGCTGCAATTACAGCCTATGCCCTGACCTTGACTAAGGCTTCTGAAGCTGATCAGAATCTTGCCCATAACAATATTATGACCATGGCGCAAGCAAAAGGAGGTAAGTGTCCAAGGACCCAGTCATGACCCTGGGAGCTAATAGATGAATCTGGACTCTTGTGTAGGAAGGAAGGAAGGAAGGAAAGAAGGAAGGAAGGAAGAAAAGGAAAGGAAAGAAACGAGCACCTACTGGGTCCCAGGCATTGTGCTAATATCATCTTTTTTTGGTCCTTAAAACAACCCTTTAGATATGGGTCCTTTCATTCCCATCTTACAGATGAGGAGCAAAACAGAAGTTAATTGACTTGTTCACGATTACACTAGTAAGTGTCTGAGGCCACATTTGAACTTAGATTTTCCTGACTCAGTGTGACTCCCAGCAACTAGATAGAGCAGTGATCCACTTACAACACCTAGCTGTCTAGAAAATTGAATCCAGCATGAAAGCATTTCGAGATTTGTGGTAGGAGAAGCACAGGCTAGGAAGGAATCAGGATGTAGGGGAGGATAAAAGAATTCCTGAGGGACAAGATTTCAGAATGAAAAAAGGAAGAGACACGGTTTTAGGCCTCGGAAGAGTAGCAGACCACTCTTGGGGATAAAACAAAAAGCTAAAAAAAGAATTCTGGGATAAGGAAGCATGATCATTGTGATTATATTTCTGACTCTGTGACTATTCCTTTTTCTGTCTCATTTTTTCCTTCTTTGCTTTTATCTTCCCTGTACCTCATAGATGATTTATACTGGGGTCCAGTTACTGGGTCTCAAAATAATGCTATCTTACCAACTCCAAGTATCAGTGGTGGCCCCTCACAGCCCACTCCCCTGGCTCCAGCCCTGTGGGTGGAAACAACAGCCTATGTATTGCTCCACCTCCTGTTGCGAGAGGGGAAGGCTGAGTTGGCTAATCAGGCTGCAAACTGGCTGACTCACCAGGCGAGCTTCCAAGGGGGATTCCGCAGTACCCAGGTAGAGGGGACACTGAATCCAGGGTTCTGAGGTGTAGTTGGGGAGGGAGGCAGGCAGGAAGCAGATTCCCATAAGTTCTGGGCTGGAGAATAATGTGAATTTTTCCAGGACACAGTAGTTGCTCTGGATGCCCTGTCTGAGTATTGGATTGCCAGCCATACGACCACAGAGACCACACTAAATGTGACTCTGAGCAGTCAGGATCGCCAAGGAACTAAAGCCCACGTCATTAAATT
The DNA here is from genome assembly GCA_023553655.1 of Myrmecobius fasciatus. Lineage (NCBI taxonomy): Eukaryota > Metazoa > Chordata > Mammalia > Dasyuromorphia > Myrmecobiidae > Myrmecobius > Myrmecobius fasciatus. Next base: position 5,185 of record JAJPUD010027253.1, on the reverse strand, counting down.
AAACAACCATCAAACATCAGGGATAGAAGAAGATCTACAGGTGATAAGCCTTTGAATTTGGCCATGGAGACTATTGGGAACTGGGACTTTTGTAGCCCGTAAAAGTTAGCCTAGAAATACTGACTCCCACCTGTCCCCCCTAGCCATAGCTCCTGACTTGCACAACTTCAGAGCTGAGATGGCTTAGTTGCTCCTAGGGAGTGGGGGTAGATGTCCTTGTTTTCCTTTCCTCTTAGCATCTCCCTGTCTCTTAGCTAATTTCCCTCCCACTAAAGAGGGAATATATTGAGGAATGGGCAGAAAGCATCTCTTTTCTCCTTTGACATGTTTCTCTCTTCCTACTCTCCCAAAGTTCCCCTTGGGCAGCAAGATCACGGTCAAGGTGGGAGGAAGTGGCAAAGGAACCTTAAAGGTGAGAACTGGAGAGGCTGGTGGGCCAGAAGGATGACCTGTGATTAGGAGAATTGGAGTTAAGACTTAACTGATTTCTTTGTATTCCCTGCACTTAGCATAGTGCTTGGCACATTTTAACTGTTTAATAAATGTTTGTTGAGCAACTTACTGACTTCCTGAAAAGCAAGGAGGGAATTCCTATTTATCCAGAAAGGGAAAGGACACCAGAGACCTCTCAGTCGGGGGCAAACACTTCATCTTAGAGCTTATGACATGTAGTATTATTAGCTGTTTCATGGAGAAGTTCTATAGAGTGGGCTGAGTAGGAGAGGCTTGTAGGTTGAATGAGGTTGAAGGATGAAGAATAGGGACAGAATGATTCTGATTTCTCCCCTTGCCCCCCAAATAAAATCAAAATCAAAATTCTTCTCCCTTCTCAAGATTCTACATAAATTCAACATCCTGGAAGAGAAAAATACAACTTGTAAGGACTTCAGACTGGAAGTGATAGTCACAGGCTCTGTCCAATATTCAGGTGAATGCAGGGTCAGAGGGGGTCTGTACATTTGGGTCCCTGAGAGTAGTGAGAACCAGGGAGGAAGACACCTGGATCCCTTCTAATGCCCATGTTCCAATGCTAGAGGAATTAGATGATGACTATGAATACTCTGAGGAAGAGCCCCAACTTAGGGATGACCCAAGTCCCTTGGTGTCCCCTGTGATACCCCTGCATCTATTTGAGAGTCGTCGGAATCGCAGAAAGAGGGAAGCACCCAAGGCAGGAGATGAGAAGGAGCAGAAGTTGCATTATGAAGTATGCATCTGGTGAGTGCTTGCAGGCTGGATGTATTTGAGGGAGATGAGAGCTTGAAGATGAAGCCAGGTTCTAGATGATCAGGTGCCTATATCCCAGGATGGTAAAATAGGAGGACAGCTGGCAGAGACTAACTGGGGGGGTGGATTTTGAACCAAAGGTTGAACCACAGGGGCTGGGGTTGGATAATGACCAGGTTGGGTCAGTAGAAGCTGGAGTCAAAGTATCTCTCCTCAAAGGCGAAGTGATGGAGTCAAATTCCCTGGAATGGCTATCTTAGACATCACTCTTCTGAGTGGATTCCATGCCTTACAGACTGATTTAGAAAAGGTAGGATTGTTCTTCTTCCTTCATAGTTGGGTCACAATTATCTTGTTATCTCTAGAATCCTAGGTTTTTGGTTCCCATTTTATTTCTGACACTTACCTATGTGACCTTGACCTATTCCTTTACATTCCCTGTGGCTTATTTATAAAATGAAGGGATTGAATTTAGATGGTCCCTGAGTAGTTTTTCAGCTCTCAACATATGATCTTACATTCTGTGACCTTCCAGTTGCTTTCAGACATCCAAGAATTCAGGTCCCTTTTATCTGTCCAGACTCAGCCATCTCAGTTTCTACAATTAGTCAGTTTTTCTTGTCTAGGTTGAGGCAGTGATGCTAGGTTCTATTCTTGTTCCCATTTTCTACTTCAATAGCTTTGGTCCTTTTGGTGGGAAGTTCTGTGGTGTTTTTTTCTTGACCTCTGTTTTTTCTTCCTAGTTGGCCTCACTCTCAGATCGTTATGTGAGTCACTTTGAGATCCAGGGACCCCATGTCTTGCTGTACTTCGATTCGGTGAGAAAGAGAGAGAGAGAGAGAAAGAGAGAGAGTGTGTGTATATGCATGCATGAATTGGGGGGTACAGGGGGAGTCCAGCTTCTGTTCTAGACAGAACCTCTGGAGAATATATATACATGGTCCCTACTGTCAGAAAAATAACAATTTTGATAGAGAAAACTCATATATAAATATAACTGGGTCTTCATTGTGGCAAGGCAATCCTTTTAAATCTCTAAATTGACTGACCATCCTACAATGGCTTTTCCAAAGTTTCTTTCTCCCCAGCCTCTCAGCAAGAACCATTCCTCATATTTCACTGAAAAAACCTGAGATCATTCAAGGGATACTCCTCTTCTCCCCTGTTCCTCATCTCACATTACTTTGACCTCATCATTAAACTGAAATTGCTGTTTGCACATTATCTCCCTTATTAGACAATGTCTTCTGTGTGAAGGGATTCCTTTTTGCCTTTCTTTATATCCCCAGCATTTGGCACAGTTTTTAGCACATAGTAGGTGCTTAATAAATGATAGTTGACTGACATGAAAAATTTTGTAGTTACAATTATTATTTTTATAACAATTTTACTACAATTTATTATTATTTACAGTTTTATTACATTTTATTTATTATTATTATTTAATACAATGTTATTTTTTATAAACTTTTAAGGTTTATAAGGCCTTTTGTTTCAATGAAAAGTCACCCAGAGCAAGACAAATCAAATCACATCAAATCACACAGACCAAAGAACTGTTGAGTTTATAAAGTGCCAAGATCTAATTCTTTGGTAAATTCAATCTAGCCATAGATTGGTTGACTGGTCAACATTGAAAATGTTCATTTGTTTAAGTCTTTACTGTATGCAGAGTACTCTATTAGTAGCTGAGAGAATTAGAAAGTTTAGATTAAAAAAATTCACTCTCATATAATACTTTAAGATTTATGAGGATTTTACTCCAAAACAGGATTGTGAAGGAGATAGGACAATTTGGGTTATTTCTATCTTATAGAGGTGGAAACTGAGGGTGTAGAAAGGAAAATGACTTTCTCAGCTTCCTCCCTTCATATGTAGTGCTTTTTGCATGAGACTCTGTTACTTTTTATACAGAGCTTATATTGGTTTAAAGGCATGAATTGAACTGGTTGACACCTTACCCATTCCTGTTCTTCCCATCTCTCTAAAATCCCATTTCCCTAAAATCTAGTTGTGTTTGCCTCACCTTTTCTTAAAAGGTCTTGTCCTAGAGAGTCTTCCCTTAGGCCTAAAGGGTATCCTTCACAGACCTTGCAGATGTAGGTCAGGGATTATTGACTTACAAAATCGTGGTCTGTGAACTTTGAATGGGAAAACATCCCTTTTCTAATGACCTCTGATTGAAATGTAGCATTTCTTTTGATCTTTTAAAAATTCTATTCTAAGAAAGGGACTTTAGGCTTCACAGACTGCCAAAGGGATCTTGGATGCAGAAAAGGCAAAGAACCCCAGTTCTTGGCTGCTCTTCTGTAAGCCCTACCCTCATTTTCAACCATTTCTTTCTGCCTTGGTCAGTTTGCTTGAAACTTATAAATGTGAGCCATTGTTAAAATTGGCTCTGCTTGTAAGTGAAACTGACCTTTTTCATCTGAGTTCTAGTAGGCATCAAGGTCCATCATCATTTCATGGACAGTGTTGGTTGCTGCTATTATCTTTTTTTTCCCTAGTAAATTTATTTATTTTCAATACACATTGCTTTATGAATTACATTGGGAGAGAAAAATCAGAGCAAAAGGGAAAAACCATAGGAGAGATAAAGAAAAACAGAAAATAGAAGTGGATATACCATGTATTAGTTTACATAATCTCCTTAGTTATTTTTCTGGATGCAGGTGGCATTTTCTGTCCAAAGTCTATTGGGATTGCTTTGGAAGTTGCTGCCATTATCATCCCCTGACATTGCCCACTACCATGATCTCAAAGAGATTGACTTTCTCTTTGAGTCATGCCCTGCTCCTGTTTTTCCCTATTCCTCCTCTGACCTACCATGAAATTACTATTTTTGATTAGACCCTGGGATATCTGTAGTCTGAGTCCTTTGGTAACAGTGAGATGATAGATACTGCTTATATTAATAGGTTAACCAAATTACTCATTGACTCATGCTAGTAATTTTCAAGCATACTGACTGAGGTGTAGAGACTGATACCTAAAGTAGGAAGAGTCAGAAAAGAGAAAACTATATACAAATTTCTCAATGAATATTGATGCAAAAATTTTGAATATTAGCAAGGAGATTATAGCAATATATAAACAGGATAATGCCGCATAATAATATGACCAGGGATTTATACTGGAATGCAGGGCTAGTTCAACATTAGGAATATCAAACAGCATAATTTACCATATCAATAATAAAATAAACAGGAATCATATCTCAATAGATGTAGGAAAAACTTTTGACAAAATTCCTATTAAAAACACTAACAGCATAGCAATAAATAGACTTTTCTTTAAAATGGTAAGTATATATCTATCCAAAACCATCAGAAAGCATTATATGTAATAGGGATAAGCTGGAAGCCTTCCCAATAAGATCAGGATGAAACAGAGATGTCCATTATCACTGCTATTACTCTATGTTGTACTAGAAATGTTAGCTTTTAACTATAAGAGAAGAAAAAGAAATAGAAGGAATTAGATTAGGCATTAAGGAAACAAAGCTAAAATTCTTTGCAGATGATATGATGGTATACTTGGAGAATCAACTAAAAATCTTTTTGAAATAATTAGCAACTTTAGCAAGGTTGCAGCATAGACAATAAAGGTAGGGCTTCTAGAAGAGCAGCTATAGCAGAGTCTCTTTGCCTTTTCTGTGTCCCAGACTCCTTTGGCAGTGTGGACTCAGTAAATATTCAGACTTCCCCCAAACTGAAATTGCCATTTCTACCTAAGGAGAAGTTCTCTGGCAGTTTTTGATATTGCAATATTAAAAGACAGCAAAAATACAGACTTAAGGAAGAATCACTGATCACATGGTATAATGAAAGAAGATAAATCTGGTGGCAAGACTGGAAAGGAAAAAGACTGGAAGCAAGGAGACCACTTAAGAGGCTTTTTAAGAAATGTGACCTGAGAGGGTGAGGAATTGGACTAGCAGTGAGAATGGGGGGGGGGG
>JAJPUD010027252.1:0-15705 GCA_023553655.1 Myrmecobius fasciatus | reverse complement strand
GGACCTTGAAGGTCATCTAGTCCAAGTCCATCACTTTACATGTGAAGAAATGGAGGTACAGAGAAAGAATAAGGAACTTATCTAAGGTCACAGTTCACAGTAGGAATTTTGAATTTAAAATTTGAATCTGATTCCTCTGATTCCAAATTCATCATTGATTCCAGTATACAATAATGTATAGTAAAGGACCAAATTGTGATGATAATTAATTATAACTTCTGACATGTGAATTGCCCATCTAACTTAAAAATCACACATTTCTCCCCTTATTTCACTTTGGTATACAGTATTTATTATAAAATATATTGATATATAATTTCCCATTAAACAAACATCAATGACCACAGGTATTTGAGCTTCATGTATGAAGCCTTAAAGTCATCAAGCTTTAAATGTCTGTTACTTCCTTTCTTTATTCTCCTTTGTCCTTTTGTACTTGAAGCTTCTGCCCCTCCTATATTTCTTTTCTATATTTACATGTTTCAGCATTTTTACTGTCCTAAATCAGATATTCAAAGGAAACACAGCTGTGCCTGTTCTCCAAGTATTGGTAGTGAGAATACATTGTAGTGCAAATACATTGTGCAGAGTAATAATAATAATTTGCTATTGTTCAATAGTTTTTCAGTTGTGTCTAACCTTTTATGACCCAATCTGGGTTTTCTTGGCTAAGATATCAGAGTGTTTTGCATTTCCTTTTCCAACTCATTTTACAGATGAGGAAGCTGAGTCAAATAATACTGACTCCTTGTGACCCCATTTGAGTTATCATGATAAGGATACTAGAGTAGTTTGCCATTTCCTTCTCTTATTCATTTTACAGATGGGGAAACTGAGTCAAGCAAAGCTAAGTGACTCTTTATACAACTATTTTGCCATTTTCTTGGCTAAATAATGGAATGATTTGCATTTCTTTCTCCAACTCCTTTTACAAATGGGAAAACTGAGGCAACCGGTGACTTTTTGTAACACTATTTTGTTTGTTTTTTTTGACTCTTTGTAACACTATTTTGCATGGGTTTTTTTTGGCAAAGATACCAGAATGATTTCTTTTTCTTTCTTCAGCTCATTATGCAGATGAAGGAACTGAGGCAAACAGTTAAGTGACTCTTTGTGATACCATTTTGGCTTGGTAAAGAAACTGGAATGGTTTACCATTTCCTTCCGCAGGTATTTTACAAATGAAGCTGAAGCAAATAAGATTAAGTGACTTGTCCATGGTCATTTAGCACAGGAAGATGAATCTTCCAGTCTCCAAGTCCAGCACTCTAGCTACATAACTATAATAATAATAATAGTAATTAAGAATAATAATAATAGCAGTGACATTTACATAGAACCTTAAGATTGGCAAAGTACTTATTTGTGTTATCTCATTTGAACCTTCTCAAACCTTTTGAAGTAAATGTTATAAGTCTTTTTCTTCTTTTTCTCAAGGCAGCATGATATAGTACAGGGAGTGCTGCCTCTAGAGTCAGAGGACCCATTTTTTAGTCTCTTTTTCTGATGATCACTATCTGTGTGAATTTGTCTAACTTTCTTAGCCCCTATTATCTCAGTTTCCTCATCTGTCAAAGAAGTCTGAGCTTGATAACCTCTACATTCTCTTTGAGCTTTAAATCTCTGATGTTATGATTCTAAGAAAGGGAAGGAGTGTAAGCAGGGGCAACTGTGAATCCTAAATCTTGCAGCCCAGGGTATTAAAAAGTCCTTGGTTTGGGTCCAAACCCCCACAGTGAATCAGATTGATTTCTTTGACACATTCTCATAGTAATGCATCATCCCATAAATTCCCTCTGACAGGAGCATCTAAGGGATTGAAAGAAAAGCTCCCTTCCTGTCTGTTTGGGGGAAATTGAATTCAGAAATTTCTTCTTGATAGAAGCTGCGAATCAACAGAATGTTTGAGGCTTCCACAGGCAAACATCAGCAAGCCCTTCATGCTAACTCTCATCACAGCCAGCACATTTCAGGCTGTCAGAGAATGCTTCAAAGCTTCCTTCCAGGCATTGGGGTTACACCTTCCTCCTGGCATCCATGTCTTTGGTGCTGTTAGGCTGTGTGCATTATTCTGTCCAGAATATGTCTGAGAACCTTGCTGTGGTTTGATAGTGCAAACCCCACTAAAATTTAAATTGTTCATTGTCAATTTTTTTTAAAAGCAAAAATAAACTAATATTAAGAAGTTATAGAAAGAGCAGGATGGTGCAGTTGATGCAGAGATGGCCTTAAAGCCGAATATATAAGGTATCATACCAAGATATACTGGTTTTATATGATCCTGGGCAAGACATTTAAATGTTCAGTAACTTCCACAATTTTCTCAGACTATTGGTTGAAAACATTAGTGAAGATGGAGTTTCCTCATCTATGACTTTCATATAGAAATAAAATCACAGGGACAATTCCTATTTTTGAGCCTATAAATCAAGAGTTATGAATGGATTTTATTTTTCCAAAGCATATACTGTAAAATGTGGGAGAGTTAGATAGAAAGAATGAGAAAGAAGATGGAAGGAATAATGGAAAGAGGGTGAAAAGAAGATGGAAGGAAGAAAGGAAGGAATAAGGAAAGGGAGGAGAGAAAGAAGAAAAAAGAAAGGAAGGAGGAAAGGAAGGAGGAAAGGAAGGAGGAAGGAAGGAGAGAATGAATGAAGAAGGAAAGATAGGAAGAAAAAAAGGAAGGAAGGAGGGAAGAAAGGAGGGAAGGAAAGAGGGAAAGATGGAAGGAAGGTGAAAAGGAAAAGAAGGAGGGAAAGAGAGAGGGGAAAAGGAAGATACTGAGATAGGGAAAATTCCTAGTACAATTTAAAAGCTAATTATTTTTCAGCTTATACTTCATTACCTCCTTTCTACATGCTTTCTTGAAAATTCACCAAATCAGAGAGAGGAAATGTCCACATTTTCTTTCATAAAAGCATGTTCTTTTTAAATATGTAATGCACTCAATTCTATATATAAACTGTGAAACTAGACCAATGTCTTTAAGCCTAAGATGTCCAAAGTGAAATTTTGTTATTAGATTTTATGTTTTCTCTTTTAGAATGAGAATATCACATGACTTTTTAAAATGGGGATGAAAATGTTTCATCTGTTCTTCTCTAGTCTAAATGTGGATACCTTTACCACCCACAAAAACCATCTCAAACTCTATTCTCTAGATAGGTGAACAGAGGCCTGGAATTCCACTGCTGGGGAATAGAGTTAGAAAGGAGGATTATTTAAAAGTCTCCAAGAATTTCTTCTTGACTTAGAGACCACCACTTCTTTGTTATTGTTGTTGTATCTCAATAGCGTCCAATTCTTTGTTACCCCATCTAGGGTTTTCTTGGAAGAGATACCCCAGTGGCTTGGCATTTCCTTCTCCTGTTTATTTTTACAAATGAAGAACTGAGTTACTTGTTCAGGATCACACAGCTAGCCAGTTTCTGAGGCTGGCTTTGAGCTTAGAAGAGTAGTTTTCCTGATTCCCAGCCAGTACACTATCCACCTAGCTGCCCCAGCTTCCTACAGACCACCTAACTGCCTTCTAGCAGTTGTTTGTTATAGTGAACTTCTAAAAAAAGATGAAGTAAAAAGTCCAGAGTACAAGAGGTTTTCAGTCTGTAAGGAATATTTGATAATCCTCTTCCCTGCTTTTGATGCCTTTTTCTTCTTATATAAAACAAAACTACATATAGATCTAGAGTTCTTCAGATAACAACCCCCTTTAGTAAAATGAGGAGATTGGTCTGGTTAAATCTAAAAAAAAAATGTTAAAGACCCATGGGCTGCTTGTGACCTGCAGTAATTCTGAATATGTCTGAGTCCAATTAAAATATAATTGGGAAATATTTAGCAAAATAAATCATAAAATAAAAAGAAAAGAAAATAAGTTAATATGCAGTCTGCAGGGAATCTTATATACAGATTTGATATCACTGGGCTAGATGATTTTCTGAATTTCCCTCTTGCCCAGAATCTGTGAATCAGGGAATCGATAAGATCATTGGGTCTCTGCTAGAATTAAAACTCTGTAATGCAATGGAATAAACAAGTTCTTTGAGGGGAGAAGTAATGCTTAGATTGGCTGAAAGAATACCACTTCTGGTAGTCCTCTGGCCCTGTCATAGCTACAGTTATTCAATATAGAGCCAGTCTATTCAACTAGGTGCAATAAAATTAATTCAGCAAACATTTATTAAACATTTACTATGTGCAAACAATGATAAGTTTGGAAATATGTATACATATATTCCATTTGCCAATATTTTAACATAATTAACATGTAGTGGATATCCTGCCATCTAGGGGAGGGGTGGGGAGTTGGGGGGAAAAATTTGTAACAGAAAGCTATGTAAGGGTTATTGTTGAAGAATTACCCACACATATGTTATGCAAATAAAATAAAAAATAATTAAAAAAAACATTTACTATGTGCAAAGCAACTTACTACATCTCAGATCTAAAAAATAAAATAAAAACAAAGCAGTCCCTACCCTCAAGGAAATCCCATTCTACAACTTGAGGTTCTACGTAGACACTGAGTAAACTGACATTGGAATGTAGAACCATCTACAATTTTGCTGGGAAAAAAATAAATGATCTCGCATCTTCAAAAAGCCTCCTGAAAGGGAGGCAGTTCACCTTCAAGGGTTCTTGTCTGCTGCTGAATATATGGCTTGCCTTTCTGAATCTTGGATAGGAGCTCAGATGCAATTTTTCATTTGGCTCAGAGCCAGACTTTGAAGCCAAGAGAGAAGTCAGAGTTCATTCTTCCTTAGGCTCCCCATCCCCTATCACTACTGCTCCTTTTTTAAATTTAATTTTTGCCAAATAGGGAAAAATCATTGGTTCTAGAACTGAATATAAACACACCTGCTCCTTTGTTTTTTCCTAATGAAAAGCAGTTTCATTGTAAACAGACTGAAATAGGTCAGTGTCTCAGTGTCTAACCTGCTCACTTGTATAAAGTGATTTATACAAGGTAACACAGCTATTAAGTGTCTGAGGCTAGAATCAAATTCAAACCTTCTGGACATTAGATCTAGACCTCTGTCTAGTTCCAGCAGCCTCTGAGATAGTTCAGCCATGTGATAGCCAAGAACCTTTGTTATTCCAGCAGTGAGTCATGTAACTACTCTTGTAAGGATTTCATTTTCAATGACTATCAGGAGAGAAAGATGAGATCAATGCCCGTTAATTTGGGATTATCAAAACACTTGGGTCTTAGATGACTGTGGGAGATAACTGTACACAATGGGTTCTTTGGAAAGCCTCATGATGGTTTACCATCATTAGATTTGCTTGAAGAGTTATAACTAATACATTTTTTTAATCTCTGACCAAAAAAAATGTGAATTGAGAATTCAAGTGATTGAAGTAGGGAAAAGCAGTCAGGACTCCCAAAGGTTTATTTCTAGAGGGATCAATGACTGATGATGACTCATTAATAGATTTATTAAGTGTCCCCTCAGCCCTCCGGGCAGGCACCATGTTAAATGCTGGGTATACAATGGAAAAAAATAAATTCAAGGAGCTTGCTTTGAATTTGAGAGCAATCCAGAGAAAAAGATCTAGGGTCATCAGGAAAAACTAGATTAAAGAAGACCCCTGACCTCATTCTTTGATAGAGAGAGGGATCCCATGAGGGTAAAATGAAGAGGCTGGGGGAATAACTGAGCAAAAGCATCAAGTTTGAGATGAAATGTGGTATGTAGGTCAGTCTAACCAGACAAGAATACGTGAAGGGATTGTTGTTCAGTTGTTTTAGCTATATCCAAATCTTTATGGTTTTAGGGTTTTCTTGAGAAAGATTGTAGAGTGATTGGCCATTTCCTTTTCCAGCTCATTTGACAGATGAGAAACAGAAGCAAACCGTATTAAGAGATTTATCCAGATCTTACAGCTAGTAAATGTCAGAGGACAAATTTGAACTCAAGAAAATGTCTTCTTCGTCCCAAATCCCCATACTCAATCCATTGCTAGCTGTCCCATGTGAAGAGGAGTAACATTGAACAAAGCTGGAAAGTTAAGTTGGGACCAGATTTTAGAGGGCTTTAAATGCCATATAGAAAATTCGATGTCTGATTCCTGAGATGGAGCTTCTGAATATAAAGAGCTACTAAATTTTATCAAACAAGGGACTGACTTAATTAGAGCTGTATTTGAGGAAGCACTGGCACAACTTGGGTAAAAGTGTTATTAGGGAATTAACATTTCTAAATATGCTTGTTCAAATATTGGTTCAAAATGTTAATTCATTGCTATTCAAAAATAAGTTGAAAACTTTATTTTTAAGATACTTGTAGGAAAAAAGTTATCTCAAGATGTGGATAAGAAAAACGTTGACTTGGGCTGAGGATGTTTTAGAATTATGAGGAAAGCAGAAAACTTATCCCTTTCAGTGGGGGAGAAAATGCCTTAGGGACGATTCTTACTGTAAAGATGTAGCTTTGTCTTTGTAGTACTCTGAATGTACTTTGGGAGAGAAAGTGGAGATAACAGAGGGAATGATTGGTACTTCGAACAAAGAGCTAGCTGACCAAAAGTACCAGAAAGAGGGCACTAAGTTTATTCATTTGCACTGGCTCTAGCTGTCTAAGCAAGATGGATTATCTACTTGTAACTGAGGTGGAGGAAAAAAACAAAACAAGCAAAACTCTTGTTTGAAAACAGTGAATAGGATCAATAGAAGTATTCAGTGTTGGAAAATAGCCTTTTTCCTAATGCATTAGTTTTTTTAGTTGCAAGAAAAGGAAACTGAGGCCGGAGAGGAAAAATTACTTATATAAAATCACAAAGATAGTAAATCACAGTGATATGATCTGAACCAAAATCCTTCCTTCCATATTTTAATTGTTATTCCCTTGTTTTAGTCATGTCTAACTATTCTTGACTATATTTGGTTTTCTTGACAAAAATACTTGAGGGGTTTCCCATTTCCTTCTCCAGCTCTTTTGGCCAATGAGGAAACTGAGATAAATGGGGTTAAAGACTTAACCAAGTTCACAAAGCTCATAAGTATCTGAGGCCACTTTTGAACTCATGAAAATGAGACTTCAGGACTGGTACTCTGTCTACTCTGCCACCTAGCCACCTAATGTTGGAATAGCTTTTGCCTCCTAACTCCCAGAGCTGTGTATCAGCATCATCCAGGTAATATTCCAAATGAGGATTCAAGACAATTTAGACATCTTTTGATCGCTCTGTGATCAAGAATTGGGTTGGATTATGCTGTATTTGACCATAGTTAAAGATTCTTAAGAAAGGTACCAGTTTGTCACTTTGTGTTATCTTTTAAAGACTTGCCCTGCAAAATAATTTGCTTTGTTGTATAGCATTTTCCAAGGTTACCAATTTAAAGAAATGTATCTTCATTATTTTAGGTAGTTGAAATGTCATCATTCAATCTGGATCTAGAATAAAACAGAAATGTTTCAATTCAGACTGCATGACTTAAATATTACCCAATGAAGTATTCACTTACTGGAGTCAAATTACCTAAGAAGGAGAAAAAGAGACTCTAGGGTAATTAAGCTGCAAATATGAAGTTGTGAAGTGACAATTAACATTCTAACCTTTAACAAGACTATATGAATTTTAATAGAGAAATCTCTAAGACTAAAGTCCTTCCCATTACATAGAAATGAATAAAAGTTGTAGGAACAGCAACTAGTAGAATTGACATTTGGGAAATGAAGGTTCTGTCTAGCACTGATCAAATCCAAGCCCATACCTAGCTATTTTCAAGGTCAGTTTTAGCCTGAAAAGTGCAGCCACTTAGTTTTGGACTTTGATTTCCTCCTCTAAAGAATGGAGATGGTTGCCACAGCACCTCACTCATACTAGCAACTTAATAGAGGCTTATCGACTGATTGCCTTGGATGGATGAATCCTCTGGTTCTTTCTAGCTTCAGTAGTTCCATGTCTCTAAATTATTTTGTCTCTATGCTATGTAATGAGCAGACATTCTATGTGTTTATATCATTACTCATTTTCCATTTTTGACCATATCATGTCTTGGGGGCCACTTTTCAGACTATAATTCTCAATGTGGTGATTTAAGTGGATACCAAAATATGAGCTTTACCAATTCACAACTGGAAATATAGAGATGGAAAGTAGCAGTATAACTCTCTCATTTTACAATTAGGAAAGGGAGGTTCAATGCAAGACAAATAAATTGCCCAGATTCACCTTCTTAGTGATAAATAAATTTAAAATGAAATCCTCTGATGCTAAAAAAGAGAATTGTTTCTACTCTACCAGGTTTAAGTATATCAGAGGGTGGGACAATGAAATCTGGAGCCAGAGGGCAAAGATTCAAACCTCAGCCCTGCCACTGATGACCTGAACAATCTCTCTGGGTTTCCTTTTCCCCATATGTAAAGTGAGGGGTGATTGGCCAAAGACCTCTACAGAGTAGATATATAATCCTACAATACTACCACATTTGGCAGCAAGATAGAAGCACTGTGTGAATTTTTAGGAGCTAAGCTATGTGTTATACTCTTGGGGATCCTTTATGTGTATCTAGTGAGGTGTAATAAGTAAATGAACATCCACACAAAAGTGTACAGTTTGTGTGTGTGTGTGTGTGTGTGTGTGTGTGTGTGTGTGTAATGGTGACTCCATGGTTATCTTATTATTGATAATTGCACAGGAGAAAGCACTCAAATGCAACAATTAATGTCCAATTTGCCTTTTAATGGCCTAAAGCAAATCTGATAACTCTCACAATCCAGTATAATGATCATTTTAAGACAAAAGAACATGGTGTGGACCATCTTATTTCTGACAGTGTCTGTGTACCTGACTGTTTTTGAAGGTTATAATTCTTGTACAGTGCCTGCGGTAGATACAGCCATATGGTCTAAATTGAATAAGAGAGGTTTAGGAGTTGGTGGAATCTTTTTGATTCTTCCAATTTTTAGAGGTCAAGGATATCTCAAAATTAGGAATTTAAGAGCTGGAAGGCACCATAGGGTTTGTGTAATGCAAATCCTTTATTTTATAAAAGAGTATTTGGAGATTTGGATTGGGAGAGGGAAAACAGTATTTCCCAGAAAAAAAAAGGTATTCTTTTAATTCCGTTTTTTCCATTTGCTTCCTCAGCTCTGGGTAGAGCAAGTAGTAGGCAGGAAGAGGGATAGTGAAGAGTGGATTGGCATAGAGAAGGAAGGAGAAGAGCAATTCTTGTGTATTTTTTTTTAAATTTCTTGTGATATTATAAAATTTAAAAATAGATATTTATGTAAACTTACTGGCTCTGTAACTTATTTTTATAATCTGTAAGCTTATTCTGTACCTTAGTCTTAGAGAGTTGTTCTGGAAATCTATCTAAAACTTTAGGAATGTTCATTGTCATCCATTCATATGTAGCAGCTTTGCAAAGTGAATAGACTTGTAATCTGTAGAAATTGAATTCAAACCTTATCTCTAATACTACATGACCATGGGCAAATCACTTAGACCTTCATTTATAAAAGGAAAGACTTCAAATATATATGTGTGTGTGTGTGTGTGTGTTTGTGTATGTATGTATGTGTATGTGTATGTATATATATATATATCCAATAATTTTTAATTTATAAAGCAAATATTTCCACAAAATAGTAGGATTTAAAAAAAAAGAATAATTGCATAGAAACTGAAATCTATTATGTATAACTTGCTATACCTTTTTAAATATAAGTAAGGTTCTCATGTAACTTTCTTTTCAAAAAACTTCTCCCCCCTACCCTAGAAATGAGTACTATTAAACACAAATCTGTGTGTACACAAATATATGTATCCAGATTTATACATACAAGTCCTTGTGTATGCATACACTCATATATATGTATGTATACATATACATCTATCTATATCTATATATGTAAAATCATCCAAATCATTGAACAAAATGGCCTGTAACATCCCTTTTCATTCTCTAATTTAGTATCCTATGATTCTTAGTATCTGAGGATATCTTTGAACCCAGG
Source organism: Myrmecobius fasciatus (assembly GCA_023553655.1). Classification (NCBI taxonomy): domain Eukaryota; kingdom Metazoa; phylum Chordata; class Mammalia; order Dasyuromorphia; family Myrmecobiidae; genus Myrmecobius; species Myrmecobius fasciatus. The sequence goes on along the minus strand of JAJPUD010027252.1, from coordinate 5,740 downwards.
GTTCTCTGTCTCTAAGGCTGGTTTTGTATCTTTTATCCAAGCTGTCTTTCTCCAAAAGTTATTACTTTTTCCCCACTACACTTAGGAACATAAATTAACATCTGAAATTGTCTAATCAAATTTCCTCATTTTAAGGACGAGGAAGCAGAGTATCAGAGTCATTCAATGAGTATCCAGGGTTACCTAAGTAGTAAGTAGCACGATGAGATTTAAACTCAGTTCCTCTTGCTCTTATTGTCTCACTCTCCCACATGGATCATATTGCCTCCTAATTCAAACATTCTGAACAAATGGACTAGCAGAAAACTGATTTTTATCTTAACTTATTGGTTTCTCTCTGTCTTGATCAGTTCTGAGAGTTGTAGAAAGAGACAGCTTTATAAACTGAAATCCTTCAATGGTCCCATTTCCTCATTTCTTCCCCTTCTGGCAATCTCCTTTCCCCCTCCATTCCCATCCAGTAATAACCCATTCATCAAACTTATTCCTTGGATACAAAATGGAATAATTGGAATTATTTTTTCTTTCCCTATCCTTGCCCATGTGGGAAAAGGGTCGGAGAGGAAACAGACAGCCACAAGGGGGCAGAAGGAGGGTACCCCACAAAAGCCTGAAATAAATACAGCCTGAATAATCAGGTCTTTGTGCTTTTATATGCAGCCCCGGCTTTCTCATCTCTTCTATCCAATTCTCTTCTCAAGGATGGCCAAGAATGGATGAGAAATAGATTCACTAACTATTCAATTACACGCATTATCTTGCTCAGTTGCTATTAAACAAGGCTGAACTATCCTTGCTCTCAGACAGCATGAGGGAAGATAACAAGTCCCGTTTTACTCACCTCTGAATAGCAGGAGATTGTCGTCTTCATGAAAAGCTCTGTCACAAAGCCAGGTACTGATATTGAAGCTGAACTGTTCAGTAACCTTATTTTCCAAAATTCGGAGCTGTCCGCAATAAGCCAGGAGGCTGGAGAAGAGCTTGTGTGTGAGATGGACATCAGAGGAGCTTGGGAGATGGGGAGAGGGGGGAGAGAGAATCTTTCTGCCTCAGTGTTCTCAGAATCTGAAGATCTCTGAAGGCATTCAGGTAACCTGTACTGAAACACGCATCCCCATTCCTACAAAGTCACCAAGAATCATAAGGTTGCTTGCAGACCTACTAAGTCCAAGGAATCTCATTCCACTGTTGGATAGGTACAAGGGCAAGAAAATTTTCCCACTCATCAGACCTAAATGTGCTTCTCTGCACCATTCATCCATTGATTCTAGTCTCACCCTCTGGTCTAGAATGTATTCTGGACTAAAGGGAAGGAGGAAATAAATAAAGTGCTAGAACTGAATCAGGAAGATCTGAGTTCAAATCCTGCCTCAGTCACTTACTAGCTGTATGATCTTGGGCACTTTGGCTGACAACTGCCTTCCTCAGTTTTGTCACTGATAAAATGGAGATAATAACACTTCCTTCTCAGGATTGTTTGGAGAATAAGAAATGATATTTGTAAGATGCTTTACCAGTCATAAAATGTTCTAAAGAGCTAGTTTTTTTTTTTTCTTATCATCATCATTATTTTCAGAGTACATTGGATACTCTTAACTCAAGTAGTGATGATAGCAGAGGAATAAAACCTTATGCATACTTCCTACCTTTTCACTTTCAGTGATCACAAAGAAATTACTGAAGAAGAGAGGTGCTGATATCCCAGACGGCTATGAGGCTAGGTTATTTACCAAGAGATTACTTAAGTAGGCTTTGTTACCGGCATAATGTATGATGTAATGAGTGGCAAATCAAGAAAACTGGCTGTTATTGAGCTGTACCTCATGGGAATGATATTTTTCCCCTTTTTCCTCTTTCACTTACCTCAGCATTTCCTTTCTGCCCTTGTTTTTGTGTTACTCATAGATATATGGACATATACAATTTTAGAACTGGTACTGACTCAGAGGTTAGCCACAATAACAATAAAACTAATACCTAGCACTTAATGCAACCAGGGAAGCTAAGTGTTGCCTTGGATAGAACATTGGATTGAGAATTTATTTATTAGCTGTATGACTCTGGGCAAATCATATAAGTTCTCTCAACCTTGGTTTTCTCATCTATAAAATGGGAATAATAATAGATTACCTCTCATGGCTGTTGAGAATGTCATGATGAAGGAATATGCAAAGAAACTCTTTGCACATCATAAAACATTATACAAATGCTGCCATTATAACACTTTAAGGTTTGCAAAAATAATTTGAATATGATATTTCATTTGATCTTCATAAGAACAGTGAGAATTAAGTGCTCATTATTCCTATTTTCCCAATAAGAAAAATGAGTGAGATTGAAGGAGGTTAAGTATGTGCCTGAGGCAGGATTTACATCCAGGTCTTCCTGGCTTGACTAGTACTCCCAAATCTATCACCTGTCTGCAAATCCAACATTTCTCTATACTCTGATAGTATGAAGGTACCTTTGTATTTATTTATTTCAATCCAAATCTAGAATGTAGGAATCATCCATAAACATTGGTCTCCTGTACCTGAAGGCCTCTTAAAGATGGGAAATCCAAGGCCATCTGAGTCATGATGTTCTGCACTTGGTTTGACGTCAAGAAAGCAAATAAGACTTTCTAACAACTAGAGCTTTCCCTAAGTGGAATGGAATACCTCAGCCCAATGCCTGGTACACAAGAGACACAATGTTTATTGACTGACTGATTTAGGGCTATCAGGGTCTCTTTCAAGAAAAGCCTTTGAACATAGACTTAAAACCTATTCATTAGGTGTTTATTTTTTAATTGGAAATTCTTTTGAATGGATGGATTGAATTTTATAACTCTTGAAATCTTGTTCACTTCTAAAGTTGCATGAAGTTATGTAAATCTCATGAAAGATTTTCTTTAAATATCATTTATGCATTCTTATGTTTAGAACTGCAATACCATTGGGTAGAGAAATCCTGGTAGTGAGTAAACCACCTCTACTAATATAGATTAGCACCCAGTGTTTCTGAACAGGTGCTTGGGCATCAAGAACTTAAATGACTTGCCCATGGCCATACAGCTAGCATGTCAGAAATAAGACTGGAACTTAGGTCTTCCCCACTCGGAGCTAGATTTCTCTATTTTTCCCTTTATATTGAGCTGAATTCTACCTCTCTATAACTTTTACCCAATGGTTCACAGACCAAATCAAATCCCTCTTCCATGTGTCATCTTCCAGTACTGAAGACAGCTGACATGGTACCCCTAAATCTTTGTTCTCCACCATTAGTATCCCCACTTCCCTTAGCTTATCTCCATGGGCCATCATTTGATGCATCTTCATCATCCTACTTCTCTGGCTTTGGATGGGTTCCAGTTGCTCAATGTTCTTACTAAAATAGCAAATCCAAATTGGAAAAGAATACTCCACACAGGTTCTGACCCAAGCAAAGCCCAGTGGGACTCTTACTTCCCTGACTCTGAAAACTGTCTTTATGCTATTATGGCCTACCTGCCATTAGTATTGTTGGCTGCTTTGTCACACTATTGATTCATATTGTATTTAGAATTAAATAAAACCTCAAAGACTTATTTTTTTACATGAACTCTCCAACCCCATTCTGTCTTTGATTTATTTTAACCTAAGTACAAGCCTTGATTTTTTTTTTAATCCCCTGAAATTTGGTCCATTGTTTAGACTGAGATCTTTTTGGATCCCAATTGTGTCATCTGATAACAATAGATTAGCTTTCTAGTTCAATTTCAGGGATCAACTACACATTGAATGGATATTCAATCTATTCCCTTGACCAAGTCATTGATAAAATAATAAAATAGCACTGAGGATGGCTCCTCTGGCACTTAATCAATCAATCAACAAGCAGTGATTAAGTACACATTGGGGAAACCCCTTGTCCAGAACATCTAAGAGGGCATAGAAAACACCACCAAGCAGACCTGAATGGTTCATTCATAACCTTCATCATTGACAGGAATTCCCTACTGGGTAAAATTGACATTTGAGTATGTGACAGTCAGTGTGCTAGCCACTGAGGATATAAATAGAGGAGTAAGCCATTCCCCACCTCCCAAGTGGCTTATACTCAATAGAAATTTATCAGTCTCTTCTTATTCATATCATTGACATTTAAATGTGTCCCAAAAGAGTTTCTATTTTATGCAGTCACTGGGGGTCCACTGACTCAATCAGGTCTAAATTCACCTTATTTTACTATTATCCTCTTGTGTCTTTAGCTCATTCAAAATAATTTCTTGAGAGATTTTGTCCATTGTGAAACTCATGTATGTCTAAAGCAATCTTCTGAATCTAGATCCTCTATCAAAAAAAGATGAGTTTGAAGTAATTTGTTCTAATTGCCGGTGATTGGTTTTTGCCTTCTAATGCTCATTGCTATCTTTCCCTGGTATTCACACACCATCTCTTTAATCATGTGGTATAATTGGTTTGCAGTCCAGTTCATTGGCCCCTTACTTTTAAGTCTACTTCCTTGCCCCTTTTCAATTTTAGGGTCACATTTGAGCTTTTTCACTGGGCAGCTAGATGGCACAATGGATAAAGCACTGGATTTGGAATCAGGAAGATTCTTCTTCTTCCTGAGTTCAAACTAGCCTCAGAACTTAGCTTTGTGAACTTGGGCAAGTCACTTAATGCTATTTGCCTCAGTTTCTCATCAGTCTAATGAGCTGGAGAAGGAAATGGCAAACCATCATATTATTTTTGCCAAAAAAAACCCCAAAAATCCTACATGAGTCACAAAGAGCCAGATATAATTAATACAACTCAACGACAACAAAAATGGACTTTTTCGGTCTGGATGTATTTTTTCCTTAACAAAGATTGCTAAGAACTTTTCATAATTTTCATACTTTAGGGGCATCTGCTACCTACCTACCCACCCAATAATTATTTTTGCTTGTGCTGAATAAGGACAGGTTAGTGCTGTCTTTCACATTCTTTGTTCTATTTCTTGGTTTGTTTTTTCATTTCTTCTGTCCCAATCTGAATTTTCTTCTTATTAGTTTTAGTGATGATTCATTTTGTGTATGGGCTGTATTAGAGTATGCTGAGTTCTCTTTTGACTCTCAAATTCTATGATAGATTCTGTGACTAATAACAGAGCACGCAACCATAGCAAAATAGGAATTAAATAGCTCTGGGTTTGTATGTTTGGATTTTTTCTACTCTTTGTAGGTCTGTCATTACCATCATTCCATCCATAACCAGCATAAGTCTTATTATTCTTTCCTGAGCTTTCCTCTTTCTCTTAATGCAGATTTAGCATTGTTGCCCTTAACCTTCTTATTCAGGGTATTAGCCTTCCTCATGTTCCTTGTAAAGTACAGTGTTATTCTTTTACCTTCTCCTACTCATATTTCCTTTGAGATCAATCAAGGTAAAGGAAAAAGAAGTCAGGAACTGATACTTTAAGACTCACAAATGTGAGAATCTATTTTTATAAATAGTTTAAAATGCCCAGGGAAGGGTGGCAGTATTATTTTTCATGGGATTGTACATTTAGAACTGGAAGCATCCATAGTGGCCTTAAGAGTCCAGTTTCACATTTTACAAATGAAGAAACTGGGACCCAGAGAAACAAAAGATTGCAATCAATGACAAATGAATCTCACAAAAAGATATTGGGATGCCTTAAAAGTCTTGGAGGTTAGAAGTTTAGCTAGCTTCAGGTGCTATGAATAAATACTCAAGGACACTTTCTCAAACAACACAGATAAAACATATTT
>JAJPUD010027251.1:458-15707 GCA_023553655.1 Myrmecobius fasciatus | reverse complement strand
GCAGTGAATAGAGCACCAGCCCTGAAGTCAGGAGGACTTGAGTTCAAATCTGGTCTCAGACACTTAACATTCTCTGGCTGTGTGAACCTGGGCAAATCAGTTAACCCCAATTGCCTCAGCAAAAAGCAAAAAACACAAAACAAACAAACAAACAAACAAAAACATATTTAGGTTCAGTTAATTGCAAATAGTTTTTCCTCTTGGGACAATAGTTTTCCTTTTAAAATGTTTGCCTTTTAAAGTTGAGGGAGTCTTTAATAAGAGGCTTTCAGTAAAATTCTAATTGTAACACTTTTAAGTTTAATTTGAATTATTAAGATTGTCTCTATCTTTTAAGTCTTAAAATCAACAATACAATAAATCAAGTCCTGATTTCTAGCATGTGCTGATTTCTAAGATGCAGATACTCACACTGAAAATTTAACCTTTATCTTTTGAAATCTGGTACAAGCTGAATCTAGCATACAGTAAGGGCTATTCAATTTATCATCCAATTTGAGTTCCATAAGTGCCAGGAACTTCTCAAAACTGCAAAATCTTTGAAAAACACAAATCCAAATACTTTTAACTTTCCATTGTCTATCCTACATAGTGCAAATCTAGAGCCTCTCCCAAACAAGATTGACATTAATATATATTATTCTTGCTCCAAGCCTCCCTCCCAAAATTGTCATCTAGCTTGTTCATGCTTATGAAAACCCTTTAGCACACTCCTTTGTTTTGCTCATTCATGTCATCCAATGCAGTAGGTCTATCAGTCAAAGACATTTAGCAAGGTGTTGCAGCATCAGGGTACCATATGTGGCCAGATACAAAATGGTGTTCTAAGAGCATAATCAAACATTCCTTTCATTATTTCCTCTACATCCTTTCTTCTATCAATTTTTCATTTGTAATATCTTTCACACATAGACTAAAAAAAGTTTGACTTCTATGATTGGCAAGATAAAGAAACTATAAGCAAGGAGAATATTAGGAACCTATTGTATGGCAATATGGGCATCAATGGAAATGGAAAAGATGAAAGAAGATACAAGAGGGAAAAATCCTCATTAAAATCTCATTTTCCTGTGTTGATACTACATCCCTTAATTCCTTCCCATTTCCGATATCCCTCTTTTCTCAACTAGTTAAGCACTTGTCTTGCCATCTTCTGTCCTCACTAAGGAGTTTGAATTTCCATGCCGATGTTCCTTTAAATTCTCTGACACTCTAATTCTTCAGGTTCCTCAAATTTCATGGCCTATTTTTTGACTCCACTTTATCATACACATGTAAGTATAGTCAAATATTGTATTTCACCATTATTTTCAAGTACTTCACTTCCTTATTTAAGTATTCTAAAATGCTTCTCTGTGTTTATAAACATAGCATTTCATCTCTATTTATACCTTTACTTTCCCTATACCTCAGGCAGCTGGCACAGTGATGAACCTGGAGTTAGAATTAAGTTCAAATCCAGCCTCAAATATTTTAATAACTGAGTGATGTGAGCAAGTCACTTAGCCTCTGCACAATCAGTTTCCTTGGCTCTAAAATGAGTAAAATAATAGCAACTACCTCACAGAGTTGTTGTGAAGACCAAATGAAATATTTATAAAGCACTTAGCATAGTTTCTGGAACTTAATAAGTGCTTCCCCCTTCATGCCTGGCTCCTTAAATTCTTTCCTCTGAATTTCATCTCTGCACTTCTGATGGTTTGTTGGACATTTTACCCTAGCTGTTCTGAAGATATCTCATATTTAACGTTTCATAATATGTCTCAATGTCTAATAATAATCTCATTATCTATCATCTCCAAATACAACTCTCTTGTAAGGTGCTTTATTTCCATTAAAAGGCAACTTCAATCTTCCAGCCTCCCAAGTTCATATCTTGAGCATTATTCTTTACTCTTTGCTTTCTACAAATATCTTATAAATTGCAAAATCTATTATTTCTACCTTTACACCATTTCTCCTCCCAGATCCAAATAAAAAATAAATAACAAAAATAAACAAGAGACTAGAAGTCTCTGTTCTTCACATGAAACTCCATATTCCGTCTCTATCTTTCCACTGGCTATACAATATATATAAAATGTAATCTTTCTTCACTTCTGTCTCATAGGATGCATTTCTTCCTTCAAGATTCAGTGCCTTCAAGATTCAATTTTCTATATGAAGAATTTTCTGATTTCCTCAAATAGTCTTGTTCTCCCTTTTAAACTACCTTATATTTAACAACTTTGTATTTATTTGTCTATTCTCTTTATAGTTATTTTTCTATGTGCTTATATACATATATATGGTCTCTCTCATTATGTTACAACCTCCTTGCAGTTAAGGATTGTTTCATTCATTATATTTGCAAACAAATGGAAACATCAAGCAAATAAAATAGTACTTGGCACAAAGTATACACTAAATAAGTACCTGATGATTGATCAATTGAAGGACTAGGGACAGGAGTATGGGAGCCAGAATTCCATTAGGTCTGGTAGATGCAAAGAATGTGAAAAGCATAGGTCCATAATGTAGGGTCTTTGTATAATAGAATTGTAGGGGCAGCTAGGTGGCACAGTATCTAGAGCCTTGGAGTCAGGAGAACTTGAGTTCAAAACCCAAGACACTGGCGAAGTAACTTAATCCTGCTTACCTCCATTCCAATTAAATTTGTCAATCAATAAACAAATAAGCAAATAAAATGAAACTGGAATTGTAAAGGACATAGTGGAACATTTGAGCAGGGTTGAGAAAAGATAAAGTTGAGGAGGATAGGAGTTGATTTTGTTTCCTATATGGATAGTGGTTTTGATGAATACAGTGAAAGAAAGAGAATTTTGGGAATTGTTACCTAATGATGAAATAGAGGGTAGAATATGAATAGTAAATTTCATATATTAGAGTTATTATTATTGCCAGCTATAAGGCTAGGGATATAAAGTCTACCACTTGGTATATCCTTGTGTAAAAATGGTTGGTGCTGCATCTAAGTCTACTGGGGCAGAGAACACATGGCTGGTTTTGAATCTGAGTTACTTCATCTTGCTAAAGAGTGGCTTAGAAAAAGACAAAGCTGTAAGTGGTGGTTAGAAGGCAGCAGATAACCTTCTAGAATTAAACATGTTAGAGGCATATTTGGTTTTAATGTTTTTCTGTATTTGTTGTCAATGCCTTGGTCCCAAGTCAGTTTGTGTCAAGGTGCCACATATGGTTTTATATATATATATATATATATATAAATGCAAATTAAAACAACTCTGAAATATCACCTCACATCTCACAGATTGACTAAGATAAGATAATGATAAATGTTGGAGATGTGAGAAAACTGGTACACTAATGAACTGGTGGTGAAATTGTGAAATGATCCAACCATTCTGGAGAGCAATCTGAAACTATGTCCAAAGGGCTATAAAACTTTGGTTCCCCTTTGACCTAGCAGTAACACTACTAGGTCTGTATTCCAAGGAAATCATAAAAGAGGGAAAAGGGCATTTTGTAGTAGCTCTTTTTGTTGTAACAAAAAATTGGAAAATGAGTAGATGTCCATTAATTGAGAAATGGTTAAATAAGCTGTAGTATATAAAGGTAATAGAATATTATTGTTCTATAAAAGATGATGAGCAAGTTGATTTTAGAAAGACTTAGAAAGTTTTACATAAATTGATTCTGAGAGAAACAAGCAGAACCAGAATACATTGTGCACAATAACAGCAAGGATATGTGATAGTCAACTACTGAAAATTGGTTCTCAATGGTTCAGTAATCCAAAGCAATCCCAATAGACTTTGGATAGAAAGTGCCATCTGCATTCAGAAAAGAACTATGGAGATTAAATGCAAATTCAAACATATTATGTTCACTTCTTTTTTCTGTTTTTTTTTTCTCTTCCATGGTTTTTCCCTTTTATTCTGATTTTTCTCTACCAACTTGATTCATAAAGTAATGTGCCTTAAAATAAATAAATCAATTTTAATGTATATTTTTATTCCCTTTTAATCACCATCAAAGATATGGCATATATATGCTTTCTAAATTTCCAAGCAGATTTAACTTTTTTTTGTTTATCTTTTTCATTAGCTTCTCTAGGTCTGAAAAAAATTTTTTGAGATCCCCAAATACTCTTTTTTGCTGTCTCTTTTTTATCTAAGTACTTTGTCTTTTCCTTAAATATAGATATAATAATCTACAATTTGTCTGAGAGGGAGTGAAATAATTAAACGTATTGACTTTTATGTCAATTCACTTTAATGTATTAAATCTTACAACTTTTTACATATTAATTCTTTTTTAAATGTGATCTATCCTGACTTCTATCTATGATGGCTACTTGAGCAGGAGTTTGTGAATATATATTCCAGAATCTGTCCTACAACTGCATGAATTCACCAGAAATCACATAAAAAAGAAAGAAGGGATTGTCAGTAAATCTAGCTTCAAAGAGAAGTCTCAACACAACCACAAGATTATCAGGGATAACTACACATCTCTCAGATTAGCTAACATGACAGGAAAAGATAATGACAAATGTTGGAAGGGATGTGGAAAACTGGAACACTAATACATTGTTGGTGGAGTTGTGAACTGATTCAATCATTATGAAGGGAAATTTGGAACTATGCCCAAATGGCTATCAAAATGTGCATACCTCAGTGTTTCTACTGGGCTTATATTTCAAACAGATCTTAAAGGAGGGGAAGGGACCCATATGTGCAAAAATGTTTGTGGTAGCCCTTTTTGTAGTGGTGAGAAACTGAAAACTGAGTGTATGCCTATCAATTGGAGAATAGCTGAATAAGTTATAGTATATGAATATTATGGAATATTATTGTTCTATAAGAAATGATCAACAGGATAATTCTAGAGAGGCTTACATGAACTGATGCTAAGTGAAACAAGAAGAACCAGGAGATCATTGTACATAGCATCAACAAGTTTATATGATAATCAGTTATGATGGACAGGGTTCTTTTCAACAATGAAATGATTCAGGCCAGTTCCAATGATCTTGTGATGAAGAGAGCCATCTACACCCAGAGAGAGAGGATTGGGCGAACTTAGTGTATATCACACCATAGCATTTTCACTCTTTTTGTTGTTGTTTGATTGAATTTTATTTTCTTTCTCATTTTTTTCCTTTTTAATCTGATTTTTCTTATGCAACAAGATAATTGTATAAATAAATATATGGATATATATGCATATATTAGATTTAACATATATTTTACCACATTTAATATATATTGGATTACTTGCCATCTAGGAGAGGAGTGGGGGAAGAAGTGGAAATTGTAACATAAGATTTTGCAAGGGTCAATGTTGAAAAATTATCCATGAATATGTTTTGAAATAAAAAGCTTTAATAAAAAAGAATATAATATTTTACTGAAAAAAGATTATCAGGGATATGTGTAGTCTTTAAATCACTGCTTTATTTATTGAAAGAAAATAAGCAAAAAAGTAGGGATCCTTGGAAGTAACAAAAATAGCAGGAAGCAGCAGCAGCTATCATTGTGCAATATGGAGATATTCAAACCAGGGTACCCTGGATCTAGAATCTCCATGGTGCCAGCCATGTTCCCTCAGCCATAATTCTGGGAAGGAGTCCCCATGGAAATAAAGCTTGGAAGCATTCCTCCGGTTAATAGAGCCACAGCTACTGAAGACCCAGAAAAGAAAGTTCTTGTCAATAGAATCCTTAATTTTTTCAAATGGTTCCACATAAACTCCTACCCTGACAACAAAGGTTGTCCTTTGTTACTGAAGAGGACCATGACATCAAGGAGGTAATGCCATGACAAGCAAGTGAATTGGATTTCAATGATGGAGGGCTGTGCAAGGTCACCTGCCTCTGGTTCTAGTGGCCAGACATAAATTAGGATGACTGAAGATGGCTCTGGATTCAACAGGAGACCTTGACCCTTTTAAGCTAAGGTCTTCAATAACTCTCAGTATGACTGAGGCCATACTCATTCAGTGATTAAGGCTAGATAGAAATTGAGGCAAAGAATCTCTTCTTTCACTTAATAAAAAAATAATAATTAATTAATTTAGAATGGAGTTTCTGGCCAAAGCAGAAATGACTGCTGTTTACATTCAACCTGAGTTAATCAGGATCCAAAACTAAGAAATAAATCTAGCAGGAAACCTCTGGATATCTTGATAGGGTTCAGAGGTACAAAAGAAGAAAAAATGCTTTTAGATCATCTGTAATTAAAGGTATGATACTCTTATTTATTTGGATTTTTTGGGACTAGATGAAAGAGAAGATTCTTTGTTTCAATTGCTATCTAGCTTTAATCACTGAAGGGGTACAGCCTCAGTCAAATTGAGACCTGTTAAAGATCTTAGTTGAAAAAGGCCAAGGTCTCCCATTTCATTTAAGGCAATCCCTAGTCATCTTGATCTATATCTTGCCATTAGACCCAGATGGCTCTGGAGGGGAAAGTGAGGCAGGTGACCTTGCACAGCTCTTCCTTACTTAACTCTTAAATGCAAAATTCATTTGCATGTCATGGAGTCATCTCCCTAATGTTATGGTCCTCTTCAAGAATTTTTTTTATTAATACTTTTTATTTGCAAAACATATGTATGGGTAATTCCTAAATATTAACCCTTACAAAGCTTTCTGTTACAAAATTTTCCCCCCTACTTCCCCCCCCCTAGATAGCAGGATATCCACTACATGATAATTATGTTAGAATACTTAAGAAATTGAATATATGTATAGTTATTGCCACACATCATTTTTTTGTTCAGGAGAAATCGTATCTACAAGAGATAATAATCCGATAAAGGAGATATAATGCAAGCAAACCTCAATAGAGAATATGAAAATGCTATGTTGTGGTCCACATTCCACATCCCTCTCTCTGGGTGTATATGGCTTTCTTCACTGAACAATTGGAATTGGTTTGAAGCATTTCATTGTTGAAGAGAGTCATGTCCATTAGAACTGATCCTCATATAGTATTGTTGTTGCCGTGTATAATGATCTCCTGGTTCTGCTCATTTCACTCAGCATCAATTCATGCAAGTCTCTCCAGGCCTCTCTGAAATCGTCCTGCTGGTCGTTTCTCACATCTCTTCAAGAATTAAGGACAAACAAGAACAACAATCCTGGCAACACAGCCCAAATGCAGCATTAAGTTCAAAGTCAAGAAATAAGCTGGAAAAATTCACAAATAGCAATAGAATAATTTGACCATACTAATCTATTATGGTGGTAGGGAAGATTGAAACACTTACTCAGAAGACAATGTGAAAACAGTTATAAGAAAAGCATCAAAAGAGGAAGTTGGAAATAAGCTCAACAAGAATTACAAGAAGTGTTAAAGAAATAGATAAGAGTGGTAGAAGAACAATTATGAATATAAGACTGATTTAAGAAACTTATGAAAAGACAATTACATCTTGATAAAAGAAACACAAAAAAATGCTGAAGAAAATTGCACCTTAAAAACAGGAAAAGAGGCAAAAAATATCACTGAAGAAAAAAATTCCTTAAAAATAGAATTGGTCAAATGAAAAAAGAGGCACAAAAGCTTATTGAAGAAAAGAATTACTTAAAAATTTGTATTGTCCAAGTGGAAGTCCCGTGAGACATCAAGAAACAATCTTTTGACAAAATCAAAAGAATGAAAAAGAGAATAATAAGTGAAATATCTCATAGGAGAAGAAACTCATTTGGAAAATAGTTTAAGAAACAATTTAATAATTATTGGATTACCTGAAAACCATGACAAAACAAAAACCTAAACATCAACATTTCATAAAAATTATTCAGGAAAACTATCCAGATATTTTGGATCTAAAGTATAAAGTAAAAATGGAAAGAATCCCCCAATTATTTTCTAAAAGATGTCCCAAAATGAAAACTCTCAAGATTATTATAGCCAAAATCTAGAGCTCCCAGATCTAAGGTAATATACTATAAACAGCAAGGAAAAAACCTTTTAAATATCATGAAGCTACAGTCAGAATTACACAAGACTTTACATCTTTTACCTTAAGAGAGTGGAAGGCTTGGTATATATTCTAGAAGACAAAAGAACTGCACTTACAACCAAGAATGATCTACTCAGTAAAACTGGCTATAATCCTATATTTGGGGTGGGGGAAGAAGGGGAGATGATATTTAATGAGAGAACATTTCTGATGAAAAGACCAAAGCTGAATAGAAAATTAGATTTTTGAATACAAGACTCAAGAGAAGCATAAAAAGAAAAACATGAAAGAAATCACATAGAACTTAGGGTGAAACTTTTTACCTTTCTTATATGGAAAGACAATACATGTATCTTCTGGAACTTTATAATTATTAGAACAATTAGAAGGATTCTACATAGCAAGAGAGTATAAAATAAGTTGATTATGTTGAGATGATGTAAAAAATAGGTATATGAGAAAGATTTATGCCCTGGGAGAAGGAGAAAAAGAGAGGAAGAATGAATTAAAATTATTTCATATAAAAGAGGTACACAAGGAAGAAAATTTACAATGGAGGGAAAAGTGAGGGCAGGTGGTAGGCAACTTTGAGGAACTGTTCACTGTCATCTGAATTGCTTCAAAGAGGGAAATTTATATATACATGCATATATGCACATACATAAACATATACACACATAGTTAGATATAGAAATTTTTCTTACTCAACAGAAAAGTAGGAAGGAAGGGGATAAAAGAAAGTGGGTTAGGATAGTAAAAGGGAGGGCAGATTAGGAGAGGTAGTGGTCAGAAAAAAAAAATTGACTTTTGAGGAGAGAGATAAAAAAAAAGAGTAGGATAAAGAGAAGAAAACATGATGATTGGAAATACATAAGTACTAATTAATATTGTGAAAGTGAATAGAATGAGCTCACCCTTAAAACAGCAGCAGTTTAGAAATCCATTAAAACAAATGAGAAACAATCTATTATTTTTAAGAGGCACACTTGAAATGGAAAGACACATAGAGTGACCTAAAATAAAAGCTTTGAATAGAATTTAATATGCCATTCTTTGCACTTTTCTTCCTCTACAAGAAGAAAATGGTAAAAGAGAATGAATATATAGCTATATATCTACACACACACACACACACACACACACACACACACACATATTCAATGCTGTTAACTCTATAATGCTATTAACTAAAACTTTCTTCCATCCTTTTTTACATTACCTGTCCCAAAATCAGCTCTCTGGTTTTTACTTTCTTCTACTTCTATTCTTACTTTATGATCTACTCGCTAAAGTTGGTCTGCTTTGTTTTTCCTCTCTAGTTAGCAAAACAGATTTTATTCTTTCAATTGCCCCCCTACCCACTCTTAGCTATACAGTTTCCTGTTGAATTTAAATTCATGTGTGTGTGTGTGTGTGTGAGTGCACATGTATGAGTGTTCAACTCTCTTTTTTCTTCTTTGAGATAGATAAGAATGAGGTTCAATATGTATAATTCTTTCTCATGTACTGCAATTATAATTAATTTGCTATTTTCTATTCATTTCTCCCCTAGTGTATTCCTTTCCTTATAATTTTTCTTTCTTTTTTTTTAAATCAACTAAATAAGAAAACCACATCCAGTGTCCTCTATTTGTCTTTCTAACCTCTCACTGTAACCCTTGAAGACATTAGAATTCTTGACAGGACTCTTGGCTCTTCTCTCTATTAGAATTGAAGCACTTTGTCATCATTTAGTCCTTTCCAATTGTTTAAATGTATTTATATTTCTAGACCTGTCTTGTCTCTTTTGTTTATGTTTCAAGGATTCTATGCAGTTAGTTTTTTTTTTTTAAATGAGGAATGCTTGAAAGTCTTGTATTGTATTAAAGATTCTTTTTCTTTATCCACAATATGTATAGAAGTCCTTAGGTGCTATTCTCTTAGTTACTTTTTAAAAATTACTTTAATAAGGCCTGTGGTTTGTCTTACACTCTGATATCTTCCCTCTTTCACATACTTTGTAAATTGCTTCCTTAATGTAATCAAAATTTTTTTGACTCCAGCATAGATTTTTGATTTTCCTTTTTTTTTTTTAAATTTCTTTACTGCCATTTCTTATGCACTTATAATCACCTCTGGGACATATTATTGGGGTGTCTTTGTTTTTCTGAATCTCTCAAAGCTTCCTCTAAACTAATCTTATCCTGCAGTGGCTTTTTTTTTTGCCAGATTTCTGAAGATGCTTAATATAAGATTAGAATTAGCTAGAAAAAAGAATAATAATGAGAAAAAGATAGCTATTAAGCACCTATCCTGTGACAGATTCTGTGATATGGCCTGGAAGTGAAACCTGTCTCAGAGTTGTTGTGAGGATTAACAGAAGGAATACATGTAAAGCCCCAAATTGGTACGTATTTCAAGCCACAAAGCCCTAGATAAATGCTAACATAATATTATCATCATTGTTTTTACAATTATAAAAATGAGATAGATATTGCTTTTAAGGATTTTATATTATAATAGGAGAAAACACTACATATTCAAAGGTAAATTTAAAATATATTTGTAGCACATTACTCTTACTCCCTCACAGTTTTAGGATGCCCTGAAAGATGAGGGTAGTCCATACTCTACTGCAATTAACTTAAACTCCTCACTATGTTCGTTGTCCATTATTAGGTGCTACTGATTTGCATTGCAATTCGATTTAACCACTAAACATGGACTTTTACAAAGAGATTTTTACTGCTAATATGTAGCAGAATTATGAATGAGATTGCCACATAAATAAAGGGAAGCAGGAGAGGGAGGTAACCATTTTTGTGTCAATGATTATACTGAATTTCAATATTATTTCTCCCCCAGATACTTTGTTTTGAAGATAATAAAGCTAGTTAAAGTGTTTCCATGCAGGTATGCATGGATTTTAATTTAGAGAAGGAAGATTGGCTGTAGTGAGATTGACCTAAAGAAGATGTTTTTCTTCTGTCAAGAAGTTCTCTAGATTATATAGAAAGTGGGGAAGGAGGGCAAATATCTCATCGTAGTGGAAAACATGAATGAAGGTGGCCAATTCCATTGATGGAACAGTCCAGCAAGTGTGAGCGAGAGGGAAAATTAGACTGGGAAGTAGTATCTGTAGAAATTTGTGAAACTTCTTCCCTCCACAGTACATTTGTGGAATTCACTTCAAAGCACATGTGAAGCCATTGTCCAGTGAATCCGACCATTTACTTCCAGAGATGGGAAGAAGGATGGAAGTTAGGAAAGGTAAAAAACAAACAGCACAATGGTATGGAGTAGAAGTACTGCTCTTCTCCAAGTAAGTTGCTAGTAGTATTTGTTCCCTTATGTATATCCTAAGGAAAAAAAAATCCTTTTGGGAATTGATTTGTATCCTCCCAGCCTCTAAAATCTTGAAAGTCTTGATCTCAGATAATAGTAACCCTCCTTGCCTTCAACCCATGTATAAGATTTATTATCTTTTTATTCTGAGATCTTGCTCTATCTCCCATAACATAGCCAAGCCCTTCTCCTGGCATCACACCTCCTGGGACGCTAAGGTGAGCAAAGCATTAAGAAGGGGATTTTCAATTTCTCATTCTAGCCCTCATGGCTCTCCCTAACATCTTCCTTCAACTTCCCTAGGAATAGGAAATGCTACAGACACAGCAGAGAGGTTTGAGTTTTTCCTTACAATCTGGTTTCTAAAAGGAAATGAGGAAGAGCAACAGAGCAGATGGAGATTTAAGGCACTAGAAAGAAAAGAGTAGGAGTCTAAACATCTAATTCCTGGCTACAGTTTATAGGTAGAAGTCTATTCTTTTAAAGGTTTATGTGCATTTTTAAGTTATTTAGAATTTTATTAAAACTATAGTCATTTATAATTAATTTCACCTGAAAATCTTAAGTTTCTAGTCTGAGGACTGAAACAATTAGTTAAATCAATCTAAAAGAGAAAGAGAATTTTCCCCAGCTCACCCTGAGTTACTGGTGGTGGTGGTGAAGAGCTTAGAGAATTTCTGCAATGTCAGTAATCTCTGAGGTGCCTTATACTTGCTAAACTGCTCATGAATCCAGAGAGAGATTTAGTAAGGAAACAAGCAATGCCACAAACATAACACCTGGTTGAATAAAAAATGTAGCAAGAATTATTTTCAATTCATGTACTCATCTTGGAAAAACCAGCTTTTCATTAAGATGCCTTTAACAGGACTGCTTTAAAGAAGTCTGGGCACATGTTGTTGGTTTTGCCTCCCACTGTCTGAACTTGGCCAAAAACACTAGTTAGTGTACATGACATCTCCTGACCCATAAGGGTGGTGCCTAAGGTTTATTTGTTTCCTTTTAAAATCCAGCCTCCTTTGTCAGGGGCCAGTTTCCATTACTTAATTGTCAAAGCAGCAACATACCAAGATCAAAAGGATCCCCCAAGGCAGAGATGGAAAGACTAGATCAGGCTTATGAAAAGGGAAAGGTATCAATAGAGAGTGAGAAGAGAGAAAGGAAGAGGGGGATATGCTAATAACATCATATTCTCTGCTAGAGGCAAACCCCCTTAAAAGGAGCAACTCCATAGGCAGATCATGCTTGCTGGGCAGGTTCAGCTGTGCATCCCAATAGATGCAGTTTTTCTTTCCCTACTTTTAGTTTTCCTGCTCACGAATTTGACTGCTGGTCTCTCACTTCTAAATACACATTACACAGTGGGTTCTGTTTGGTCACCAGCTATTCCTGCAGCTGTACTGATTGCTCAGAGGGAAATACCACATCTGTTCTCCAAAGGAATTTAGCAAATTAACTATGAACAAAGTAGCCTGGACCTGATATGGCTTCACACATGGTATGTCATGCCAAGAAGAAGCCTGTCTGGTTGTTGTTTTCAAAGATATGAATAGAAAATTCCCAGGAAAGACATCAATGCTTAGAGAAGAAGGCAACATATCATAAAAAGTGGCAAAATACAGCCTGGACAAAAAGTAAAGCTTTTTTTATGAAAATACTTGGAAACAATTACATTTGCAGAGTAAGGAAAATATTGACTTAGTGCTTTAGAGGTTTGTCTTGTTTCAAATTATGCACTCTGACTGAATATGTATTTTATTTAAAATAAAACAGGGACTAACATTAACAATGAAGAATAATTATTAAAATAAAAATAGTATTTTCTTGAAAACTAATTTGCTAACTTAAATAAGACCTTTGGCTCTATTTACTAGCTTCTTTGTGCAAAAATGTTGGTTGTGATTAGCTTTTTACTATAGAATGGAAGAGTATGAATTTGAAATACTCCTATGTAAGTTTAAATATGTAATCTTATATTGATAGCCACTAATAACTACAAAATGCTTGAATGTAAATTTTATTGAAAATAGAACTTTAATTAGAACATTTGCTGATTATTATTCCCTATTCTGAATATTAAGGTATGTTCTTATACAAAAGAATTATGTGCATTTTTATTGTTTCTAATTATTTTAAAGCTACTTTGGATTCTTTTTTTTCCCCCACTGAGGCAATTGGGGTTAAATGACTTGCCCAGGGTCACACAGCTAGGAAGTGTTAAGTGTCTGAGAGCAGATTTGAACTCAGGTCCTCCTGACTTCATGGCTGGTGGTATAACCACTGCACCACCTAGCTGCCCTCTACTTGGATTCTTTAAAAAAAAAAAATTCTCCTATCTCTAGTATTCCAACAGAGCAATAACCTCAACTGAGTATTGCTTCTAACAACACAGACATTCATGCCTGCTTCTTTTGTGTTAATCTCATCACATGATGATCTCATCACGTGTTACTACATAAATTCATCCACTTGGGTTTTTTTCTATGTTACAGGTCAACTCTCTTGAGTGCTCATGTATCTTATTTAGGAGACTATAACAATGTTCTGATGGGTGATTCAATCAGTACAATATCATCCACAGGAGCATCTTGATTATATCAATATTCATAAAGAATTCTTCCTATGGACTCTGTTGGAACTCCTCTAATGACAGTGATCAATACCTTTGAGTATATATTTTCCTGTTATCAATGGGCAAAGCTATCTCAATTGTTACATCTTTTGAGATATCATTTATGATTCTGACATTTGTTTGTGTGTCTTGTTTTGGCTTTAGTCCACAAACAATATACCTCAAGCTATCTTTCATTCACTGCACTTTTCAGTCAAATATATGATTTTAAAGATTTAGATTAATAGATAACATTGCTTGTAGAAGTATACTTGTTCTGATTAGTCATGTAAAATGTTTAATTGGAAAGGCAAATGGTTTGGTCATTATATTCTCTCAATTACCTTTTCAGTAATGTTTTATTAGTACCCTCCCATCATTGATATAACTTGATAATCAAAACCTCACTGCTTTTAAGATTTCATTGGCTCCATCAATGTTTTTGTTTCTGGCCTAGTTGAACTTATTTTCCTCTCTTTATTATTAGGGTTCAAATGTTTTGGTTTTATTGATCTTGAAGTTGAAAATATTTTTTAAATGTTCACAGATCTATTTCCTTTTTTATTTCCCCAATAGCTTTCTTTTATGTTCATCCTTAGAAGGTTTCAACATATGTATTTGGGCCTCTCAACATTATTTTTTTTAATTAACCCTTATCACTGTTTCAATAACCTTTAATTCAGAATACCTAACTCAAGTCCCTCCCACTCCATTTAATGCGCAAGTCTGCTATGTCACCCCTTTATTTAGTAAACTTTCATGGCTCTCTAGATGTAAATCTAGGACCAAATGTAAAGTCTTCTGTTTGTCTTTTAAAGCTATTCGTAACTTGGTCATTTCTAACTTTACCATTCATTTTAAACATTAATCCCTTCCATATTTTGTGATTTGGTGACATCAGTCTCCTTCTTAACACTTATACACATTTCCCAAACTGATGTATTTTCACTGGGTGTTCTCTGTACTTAAAGTTTTTTCTCACCTCATCCTGATTGCCCTTGTTTTGTTCCACTTCTAACTAAATCCCCACCTTCTTTGGCTAATCCTCCTTGATATTAGTGCTTTCCCTCTGAAATTATCTCTAGTTTATCCTGAATGGATTTTCCTTGTTCATATGTTGTCTCTATCAGACTGTGAGCTCCTTCAGAATAGGGACATTTTTTTTTGTATGTGATTTTTACTTTTCTTTGGAACTAAATGGTTTCATAATGATAGTGTTTGTTGACCAGTCCCTCTACATTTCTTTATTTCATTTACTCCAAGCAACTATATACTCATCGAAAGCATAGAGAATCATATCTATAGAGGGCATTCAATAAATATTGCTTGAGGAATTGGCAGAAAAATGTGAGATAGCTCAGAACTTAGTAGACTTTTTTTTT
>JAJPUD010027249.1:385-15708 GCA_023553655.1 Myrmecobius fasciatus | reverse complement strand
GTAATGGTGATAAACTGGAACCATTCCCAATAAGATCATGGGTGAAACAAGGTTGCCCACTATCACCATCACTATTCAATATTGTATTAGAAATGCCAGCTTTGGCAATAAGACAAGAAAAAGAGATTAAAGGAATTAGAGTAGGTCATGAGGAAACCAAATTATCACTCTTTGCCAATGATATGATGGTCTACTTATAGAACCCTAGAGAATCAACTAAAAAACTATTAGAATTAATCCACAACTTTAGCAAAGTTGCAGGATACAAAATAAATCCACATAAATCATCAGCATTTTTATACATCACTAACAAAATCCAACAGCAAGAAATGCAAAGAGAAATTCCACTTAAAATAACTGTTGATAGTATAAAATATTTGGGAATATATCTGCCAAGGGAAAGTCAGGATCTGTTTGAGCAAAACTACAAAACACTCTCCACACAAATAAAGTCAGATGTAAACAATTCGAAAAATATCAAGTGCTCTTGGATAGGTCGAGCGAATATAATACAGATGACGATATTATCTAAACGAATCTATTTATGTAGTGCTAAACCAATCAAACTCCCAAGAAATTATTTAACTAACCTAGAAAAAATAACAACACAATTCATCTGGAAAAACAAAAGGTCAAGAATTTCAAGGGAATTAATGAAAAAAAAAAAAAAGCAAATGAGGGTGGCCTAGCTGTACCAGATCTAAAACTATATTGTAAAGCAGTGGTCATCAAAACCATTTGGTACTGGCTAAGAAACAGAGTAGTGGATCAGTGGAATAGGTTAGGTTCACAGGTTCAAAATAGTCAATGACAATAGTAATCTAGTGTTTGATAAACTCAAAGACTCTAGCTTTTGGGATAAAAACTCACTATTTGACAAAAACTGCTGGGAAAATTGGAAACTAGTATGGAAGAAACTAGGCATTGATCCACACCTAATACCATATACCAAGATAAGGTCAAAATGGATTCATGATCTAGATATAAAGAATGATATTATAAACAAGTTGGAACACTGTAGGATGGTTTACCTCTCGGATCTGTGGAGGAGGAAGGAATTTGTGACCAAAGAAGAACTAGAGATCATCATTAATCACAAAATAGATACTTTTGACTATATCAAGTTAAAAAGTTTTTGCACAAACAAAATCAATGCAGACAAGATCAGAAAGGAAGCAATAAACATTGGGAATAAACTGGGAAAACATTTTTACAAAGATTCTGATAAAGGCTTCATTTCTAAAATATATAGAGAATTGACTCAAATATATGAGAATTCAAGCCATTCTCTAATTGATAAATGGTCAAAAGATATGAACAGACAATTTTCAGATGGAGAAATTGAACCTATTTCTAGTCACATGAAAATAATTATTGATCAGAGAAATGCAAATTAAGACAACTCTGAGATACCACTACACACTACACACCTGTCAGATTGGCTAAGATGGCAGGAAAAGATAATGATGAATGTTGGAGGGGATGTGGGAAAACTGGGACACTGATACATTTTTGGTGGAACTGTGAACGGATCCAACCATTCTGGAGAGCAATCTGGAACTGTGTTCAAAAAGTTATCAAACTGTGCATACCCTTTGACCCAGCAGTGTTTCTACTGGGCTTACATCCCAAAGAAATTTTAAAGGAGGGAAAGGGACCCACATGTGCAAAAATGTTTGTGACAGCCCTTTTTATAGTGGCAAGGAACTGGAAACTGAATGGGTGCCCATCAATTGTAGAATGGCTGAACAAATTATGGTATATGAATGTTATGGAATATTCTTGTTCTGTAAGAAATGACCAGCAGAATCATTTCAGAGAGGCCTGGAGAGACTTGCATGAACTGATGCTAAGTGAAATGAGCAGAACCAGGAGAACATTATACACGGCAACAAGACTATACAATGATCAATTCTGATGGACATGGTTCTCTTCAACAATGATGTGATTCAAACTAGCTCCTATTGTTGAGTGATGAAGATAGTCATACACATCCAGAGAGAGGCTTGTGGAAACTGAGTATGGACCACAACACAGCATTTTAACACTTTCTGTGAATATTTCCTTGCATTTTGTTTTCCTTCTTAGGTTGTTTTTTTGGTTTTGGGTTTTTTTTTTCTCTTTCTAGATCTGATTTTTCTTGTGCGGTAAGATAACTGTAAAGATATGTATACATATGTTGGATTTGTCATATAATTTAACATATTTATTATGTATTAGACTACCTTGTCATCTAGGGGTGGGGGTGGGGGGGAAGGAGGAGAAAAGCTTGGAACAAAAAAATTTTGCAAAGGTCAATGTAAAAAAATTACACATGTTCTGTAAATAAAAAGCTTTAATAAAAAAATTTTAAAAGAAAGTTAAATAATAATTGAATCAATGCCATATTAAACAAGCACTCTTAGTCTTACTTTAACTCTCAGCTCTTGTGAATATTTAATATTTAGCCAGATATATACATTTTACAAATCAGGTTCTCATAGATTTTTTTTAAAGTTTCTTAAGCTTTCTTTGATGGCAATGTGTATTTCAGATGCAGAATTTAGCTACCTGCAAAAACAGTAAAGCATATTTAAGAATTCAAAATCTCTGAAGTTTCTTTTTTTTTCTTTTTCTTTTCTTTTCTTTTTTTTTTTACACTGAGGCATTTGGGGTTAAGTAACTTGCCCAGGGTCACACAGCTAGGGAATGTTAAGTGTCTGAGACAGATTTGAACTCAGGTCCTCCTGACTTCAGGGCTGGTGTTCTATCCACTGTGGCACCTAGCTGCCCCATCTCTGAAGTTTCAAGTGAACTATGGGTTCCTAATTGGATATTCTTCTTATTTTGTTGTTGAGTCATTTTACAGGCAAGTCTTGAAGAGGATTCAACTTCTAGGAAAAATACAGCAGTAACCCTGAGATCCCTAGACCTTAAGAGAGCTATTGTTCTAACAATCTGTTATTTGTCAATGATCCAAAAGTCTCCTATCTTTAGGAATAGTATAGCATAATCCCAGAAATTTTGCTGACTGCCAGATAACAATCTTCAGAGGCAACAGGGTTTCTGAGACAAATGGTGAGGTGCATACTATACCATTCCTCAGTTCTACCCCTAAGTCTATTAGCTATTATCTATCATATCATATATATATGATATATATGTGTATGTGTATATATATGTATACCTATATATATTATATATTAACATGTCAGTGGCATGAAAAAGAAGATCTCTCTGTCTTTTCCCATAAATTTGTCTTTTTGATCCTGGCTGTTTGCTAAATCCTTTTGGAATTTAGCCTGCTTCAATTGTCATTACAATTACAATAAATTTTGTCCCTTGATTTGGAACTGGGTTCAAGAATTCAAATTCTTTTGAGACATCTCTTGACACCTATCTATGATCCCAATCTTTTGGGATCCCCTTTTGAACATCAATAATCTGACTCCTTATAACCCCATGTAGGATTTTCTTGACAGGAATGGCTTACCATTTCCTCCTCCAGCTTATTTTATAAATGAGGAAAGGAGGCAAACTGGATTAGTGGACTTGCACAGGATCACACATCTAGTTACTGTCTGAGGCCAGATTTGATCTCTGGAAGTAAGTCTTTCTGACTCTAGATGCAGCACTCTATCCATTACTTCAACTAGTTATTCCTCCATTCTTCTTATACCTCTATTGTTAATGAGATTAAAAAAGACTTGATTACAACAAACATTTGTTTGTTTCCTTTCCTCCTCCCACCCTTGTAAGAAAAACTAAAAATTCTCTAGCTTCTTTCATCCTTTATATGGTGTTTGATTAATTTTAAATTAAGGTTTCCATGCAGAACTACTCATAGTAACATGCATAAATATTGCTACTAAGCCCATAATATGCATTCCTCTGTTGCCTCCCCTAAATGATCCAAAGGGAGTTGTGGTTTTAGGGGATACCTCAAGTTTTAGTGAAGCTGAAGGGCCCTTAGCTCCTTGGCACTGAATTTCACCATATTGTTTTGCCAGCACCACCAATTTCTTTTCAATTTTATATTATAGAAGCCAAATCCAGAGAGTGCCTTGCAAAATAGTCTCTGATTGCCCTTCTATAAACATGGCTTTCTCATGACAGGGTCTTCTTTCATTATCCTCAGGAAGCCCTTTTGTGCCCACATCTATATTTGCTTTGAAAGTCATTACCAACATATCTCCTGATCAAATTTCAAGTTGGTTAGCCTACATTGTATAATTGTGTATCAGAGGAGACCTATATCTAAAGTTTGAAGCCATTTTGATGGTGCCTTATTTAGAAGATGAGATTTATTGTCATTGAGGCAAGATTAACATAGGGTCTCATGAACCCATTATATCAAGTCCCTTTGCAAAAGGAATTTTATTTTGAAGATCACTAATGAGAAGCTGGCTAAAATGGAAATTTAACTTTTTGAAGCTGCCTGTGAACAATTCTCTTTGTCAGCTTCCTAAAAAAAGGAGTGGGGGGCAAGAAGCGTTCCCTTACCAGATGCTTCAACAAATTTAATTGACTAAAAATATGTCCTTAGAGAAAGCCCCCAGCCTAAGGAAATCAGGCAGACAGATCTATTAGACAATGTACTGAGGAACCATTGTTCTAGATCAAATCAAGTTTCCATTTGTACTTCTGCAGTCACTGGACCTCTTTGGTGAAGAAGGTCCCTGGAATCTTCTTTTTCCTCAGGTCAGGATTTCATTAAACCTGGGTTGAGATAAACCTGGAGTTTTCTTTTATTGGTGGAAATTCCCAAATATTTACATAATATTTGTTTTTATTCTTTTGTCTCCCAGTTCCAATATCATCAGGAATCTGAAATTCTAGGTTTGGAGTACCTGGTTAAGTCCTATCAGTCTCTGCCTCCATAAAGATGAGACCCCTTAATCAATGTAATCATCAAGTCCATCAACTGACTCTCAGATTTCTTTGCATGTTCTTTAAATATGGAGACTTCTGTCTCAAGTCGCTGAATACACTGGCATGGCTTTCTTACAGTCATATGATAGCAGTCCAACTAGTACAGGACTATCAGCAATAATAGGTGATGCTGGACATGGTGTTTTCTTTTCATTCTTGGGAAGCACCTTTTAATAGGCACTGAATTAGTCTGTTTGAAGGGGATTCTACTCCCTGCCCTATAGAGAGGACTCTTTTAATCCAGCTATATCATCATTAGTGACATTAATAATCATCATTCATTATCCACTCAGTGGATAGTTAGGGCAGATTTTTAAAAATTTCTTATGGATACAGAGGTTCTATAATTTTTCAGGGTTTATACAACTTAATCAATGTTATCTACAATAGGAGAATCTGAAGGATCTTTAGGGGATATCCTTTCAATTTAAATTTGGAGCAAGTGGCAAAATTATAATAAATAAGAAAGAATTTAGCCTCTGCAGTAGAACTGCTTCATGACAGTGGCAAATAATTTTGCCAAGCATATTTCTCCTTATGTTATGACCCGGCTGATACTGATCTTATCAAGTAAAGTATTTCCTGTTATATCATTCAATAAATCTTAAATAATTTTAATATGTGCATGAGAAAAAACTTATTGGCAAGGAACTTAAAACATGATAATGCTTTTTTAAAAGTATATAATAAATTCAACATGCCACTTTCAAAGTTATCTCCTTTTGATTTCTTCAAGTTTTTAAGGTGTCGATAATCTACTTTTTTGGGTTTTTTGGAAATATTATTGCAAACACTTCCCTATATATAAGTTCCCTTTCCCCCTCTTCAAATAAAAAGAAAAAATGCAGTCTGATAATAAGCACAGACTAGCAACACTAATCCACACACTAGTCATGTCCCAATATGTCTCTTATTCTGAGTTTACATGTAAATACACACAAGTATACATATATAATACATATATGTACATATACTTAGTCATCTGAAATCTCATCATTCTGTAAATTGTCTCAGATTTTGATAACACTTCAGTTAACCCTCAGTTGTCTCTCTCCTCTGTTGGAGGACTGGAGGGAATAAAATTAAACTCTTCTGAAAGCCTTATGGAAGGCTTACAATCTTCCAAAAACTCCATTTTTGTGAGCAACTTTCATTGTTTTTGACTTAACAGAACACCATGCCACTTTCCTGGGACCCCATGATGAAGGCCCTCCTTACTTGTTCCTTCATTTCCCTCCTCTTGAGTGCTGAAATTGTCTCTTTTACTTATTTATATCCCCAATGCTTAGCATATGACATAATATGGATCAATTCTCTGCTGCTTGTGATAATTTTATTCTGACAACATCAAGAAAACAGAGATTATATATGGACTAGCTCCCCACCATCCACTCATGGAATCATGGATTACAGCAAATAGAGAAATTTTGAATGCTGTATAAGTTCACTTACCTTGGCAGTATACTTTTCAGGGATGTACACATAGATGATGAGGTTGATGAATGCATTGCCACTGCTAGTTCAGTGTTTGGGAATCTCCAAAGGAAAGTGTGGGAGAGAAGAGATATTAGGCTGGCTATTCAATTGAAGGCTTAAAGAGTCATTATGCTGACCTTATTGTATGTGAAACCCGAATCATATACCAGCACCTCACCAGGAAATTATATCACTTCTGTTTCAATTCTTAGGAAGATTCTGAAGATCACCTGGCAAGATAAAGTACCAGACACTGAAGTCCTTTCTTGAGATACATGAATTTAAACTCTGTTGCAGAGAGTGCAACTTTGATCACCTGGCTACTTTGTTTGAATGCCAAATGTATGTTTGCTTAAAAGACTATTTTATGGAAAACTCACACAAGTGCTCACATGAAGATACAAAGAAGAGATACAAGGACTCTCTCAAGATCTCGCTAAAACCTTTGGAAGCAATTGTGGGACATGAGCAATACTGGCAGAAGACTGTCCAGCATAGTGTACCCGCATCAAAGAAGACATTACACAAAACACAACTGGAGTAGCTCAAAATGTGAGATGGGCAAATTTAGAGACATCTCCATTCAAAATGCTCACATAGAGTATTTGATCCTGACATGTGGTAGAGCCTTCAGAGTTAATATTTATCTGACCAAGACACAGACAGACTCACAGTACTTTGACTTCAATATAGTGATATCACTTTGGTCCTCTGATAATGAAGAACAACCAATCAATCAATTATATTCCACATACTATGCTGAGTTCTGGGGGATGAAAAAAATAGCAAAAGAAATTCCCTGTTTTAATTTTTTATTGTTATTTTGATTTGCTCTTTATCCTACATACTCTTCAGACTTTGGTTATCTAGTCTTCAATTCATTTTATCCTTTCTTCAAAGATTGTTTATTAGATGTATTTTTTATTATAATTTGATCATTAAAATATGTATTGAATATGTCTGCTTTTCTTTATTTTATTATGAGGTCTCAATGCACTAATATATTTTTGTAGTAAAGATGTCATGAATGACAGAGAAATATGGACAGTTTTCTATTGCTAAATTTAGTAATTGCCAGGGATCTGTGGGTTCTAATTTTTCTAAAGTTCTAGACTTTTATAAAGTTATATTTAACTTTTTGTTAGATTTTTCTAACTCTTAAAGCAGTATATCAGAAATCTGATATTATTATAAATTATCCTAGTTTTACTTTCTAGTTCTTCCATTTCAATTAACTTTTTCCTTAAATATTTCAAGACTATTCTAGTTGTTGTATATATATATATATATATAATATATATGTATGTATGTATTATATATATACATATCAAATTCATTATTTAGGATGCCTTTAAGAATAATGCAGTTTTCTGTTTATCTCTCTTTTTTTATTGTATGTTTCTAATGTAGCTTTTTCTGAAATCATTATTGCTTTCCTTACTTTAGAATCTACCTCAGGTATATGGATTTACTCTAACCCTTTAACTCTGTGAATTTGTGTGTTTCTCGTAAACAACATTTTGTTGAATTCTGCATTCTGAACCAGACTGTTGTAGTTCTTGCCAGAGAGCTATTTCCTGCTTTTTGTGTTTGTTGGTAACATCTATAAATGCTTCTCTTTCTTCTTTATTTCCCTTCTTTTCCCATTGTCCCACCCCTAATCTTTGTTTTCAATTAATCATTCCATCACATTCTGTCTATGTTGGAATTTGTTTGACCTGTGACTAAACCATCAGCTATTCCACCTTTCTCTTTTCCCTTTCTCTGTCTCTATTTCCCTATTTATCTTAATGCATTTCTTCAACATTCTATTTATGAATATGTGTGTATGTATGTGAGAGAGAATGTCTGTGTGTCTCTATGAGAGACAGAGAAAGATAAAGAAAAGCATAGAGATAAAGACAGAGAGAAACAGAGACAGAGACAGAGAGAGACAGAGCCAGAGCCAGAGAGAAACAAAGACAGAGATGAAGACAGAGAGACAGAGACAGAGAGAGATAGAGACATAAAGATATTGAGAGAGAGACATAGAGATATTGAGAGAGAGAGAGAGACAGACAGAGAAAGAGAGAGACAGCGCTTCCACTTAATGATGGGGAATATTGAGGCTGAGAGGTTAAGTGATTTGTTCATGGTCACACAGAGTAAATGTTGGAGATAGAATATGAAACCAAACCTTTTTTATTCCAGTTACAGCTTCAGTCAGACTCAGGAGACTAGAAAAAGAAATAAACAACCAATCCTTTATCAACAAGGATCATTACAATGTGTTTTTAAAAAACAACTAGCTGAGCTAGCATGGAGGACAGAGGTTAGTATATTGCTCCTATCAAATTCTATCCCTCCAAAGTAAGTTCCTTAGATGGCCTTCAAGTAATTAAATAAATTATTTTGGCATTATTTTTGGTCAAGGTGGAGTTCCATTATTAAGGAGCTATAGAAGTACTAAAATGGGAAACAAAAAAAATTAAAACAGAAAATCATCAAAATAAATAATGCAAGGATCTCTGAAGTGAAAAAATTCTAGAGAATTCTAGGAAGAACTGGGTCCCATGTCTAAATAACTAGGACCATCTGTGTAAAGCATGATGGCTAATACCTGAAGGTCACAGTGAATCTTGCTTGTAATGCAAAAAAGTGACTATAAGCAAGAACAATACCTGGAATATCTGGGTTATAGCACATTTTATGATATTTCCAGCATTGTCTGATTCTCCTGAGGAGCCTCTTAAGGATAGCCACCTTCTTCTGTGAGGGTCTTTCTCTTTTTATGCTACCTTTTGACTCTTCAAGCTTTCCCTGGGGAAGAGTTGTTCAACAATCATTGGGTATTTTACTAGAAGCAATGTGGAAGGGACAAACAGTTTTACATTACAATAAAAAAATGATACAGTGCTCTGCCTTAGATCTACTCTTCTGATACTAGGCTTCCACTGTCTCTGGAAATCTCTTGACTGTAGCCACTAGAATCAATATTTGTGTGCACTACTCCCTGGCATCTGTGCCTCCATCATGCTAGCTGGCCAATATTACTGGAGCCTCTATCAATGCCTACTGTCCCATGTCAGTACCTCCTTCACCCCTACCCCCACTCCCAACACCCAGCCACCTTGCTGAAGTTTTCATTTCTGCCTGTTATCTACTCTTCCTTTCTCAACTGTTACCCCTTCTCATATTCCAGGGCAACACAACTGCCACTACTTGAGCCTTACTTGATGGAGTGCTACAATAATACTGAGCACTTCTGGTGCCTGTGGTAACTATCTTTTGGCAAGTCAATCTGACTTCATACAATAGCATTCATAGTAGATAGTAGAATAGAGAGATAGAATAGGAGAGAACAAGAGCCTTTATCCTCTTCCTCCTCTTATAATGGAGCAATAAGAGCAAACTGAATCTGCTCTCCTATCCTGAATGACAAAGGTTTAAGACCACTGACTGGTTCACTGCAGTTAATGAGTCAAGAAATGACATATAGGTTGGGATTACACAAGATCATTCCAAGATTTAAGTTTTCCTTCCTGTCAGTAATCATCCCCTTTAAGGCAAGAAATTCCTCTTGCTTTAGTCAGACCCTATTGGCAAACATAGGAACTCCTGACAACTTGAATTTACAATATTGCTACCAAAACCTGGAAAATCCAAGCTCAGAATGGCAGGCAATAAATATTTATTAGATCCTTACCATGTACCAAGTACTATGAGAAATGCTGAAAATAAAAGTGATAAAGAAGAGTCCCTGTTTATAAGGAGTTAACAATATAATGAAGGATACAAAATAAAAATAACTATGTACAAACAATATATTTTAAAAATATATTATTTATGAAAATCATAAATTGAGGGAAGGTATTGAAATAAGAAAGACAAGGAATGGGGGGCAGAGTCAAGATGGCAGAGTGCAGACATGACTCTCTGTGACCTCCTCTGACCTTCTCTCAGACCAATAGCAGATTAAGCCTCTGATCTGACTTGGAGTCAAAGTACCTTCAAATATTTGGAGTACAACACATTCCCAGAAATAGTTACCTTGGAGGAGCTTTGGAATAGGTCTCTTTCAGTAAGACAGGGGGACAGTTTGCCAAAGACAGCTCTGGGAGTCAGGGCAGGAAGCTGGGCTGGGATTCAGAGCATGGCGGTTTCTAAGTACCTGGGAAGTTTCTATGAACCTCTTAGGGCACTCTACCCTGGTTTCTAGCAGTTGCTTTGGCAGATCAGCCTTTTGTAAAAGGTAGATTGTAAACCACTGAGAAACCAGGGCCTAGCCAGAATTGCCCAGCACTGGAAGTCAATCAGCCAAACTGCCCCAGGGAAAATTAAAGCAGCTGCCGCTCCTTTGCTTTAAGCAGACCTCAAGCTTAAAAAAAAAAAAAAGAAAGAAAAAAGAATAAAAAACAAAAAAGAACTCTCACCATAGACAGCTTTTATGGAGAAAGAGAGAAGAACAGAAATCAAATCCTGAGGTTCATAAAGGTAAAGCAACTCCAGAGGAAGCCACAAAGGGAGACATAAGCTGCTTCCCATTTCACAAGGCTTTCCTGGAAGATTGCATAAAGAATCTCAAAAGAGAGCTAGATGATACATGGGGAAATGAAATCAGATCAGGGCAAGAAGGAAAGTGTATAATGCTCTACAAAAGAAATATGAAAAAGACACCAATTCATTAAAAAATAAAATTGGTGAAATGGAAAAAGACTGCAATAAACAAAAAAAAAATCACTTGCCCAATTACAAAAGGAGATAAAGAAGGTAACAGAAGAAAAGAATACACTAAAAATTAAAATTAAACAAATGGAAGTGAATGACTCAATAAGACTTCAAGAATCAATCAAACAAAAACAAAAAAATGAAAAAATAGAAGAAAAATATGAAATATCTCCTAACAACTGACCTGGAAAATAGATCTAGGAGAGACAATTTAAGGATTATTGGACTTATTGAAAGTCATGATGAAAAAAAGAACCTAGATACTATCTTCCAGGAAATCATGAAAGAAAACTGCCCTGAAGTTTTAGAATCAGAAGGTAAAGTAGCCATCAAAAGAATTCAATGATCACCTCCTGAAAGAGACCCCAAGGAATATCGTGCTGAATTTCAAGATTATCACATGAAGGAAAAGGTATTGCAAGTAGCTAGAAAGAAACAACTCAAATATGGAGGAATTATAATTAGAATCACCCAGGATCTGTCAGCCTCCATATTAAAGGATCAAAGGGTCTGTAATCAGATATTCTAAAAAGCAAAGGAACTTGCATTAAAGACAAGAATAAGCTATCCAGCTAGAATGAGCATTATCTTCCAGGGAAGAAGATGGGCAGTTTATGATATAGGTGAATTTTACCTATTTCTAATGAAAAGAGTGGATCTGAACAAAAAAAAATGAGCTCTAAACACAGAACTTAAGGGAAACATAAAAAAGGAAAAAAGGAAAGAACTCTTGAAGACTATATTTCTATTATGGGTATACTTAGAGAATGGGGTTATAATTTGATTTTACTTTGATAATATGAAAAAGAAACTAGACATGGAAGGGGAATTATACTGGAAAAAGAAAAAAAGGAGGTTACACAAAGTCAAAAAAGGAGGTGAAAATAACGTAAAATCTCCTGAAGAGGCAAAGAAAACCTAATATTACTGAGAAAAAGAAGGGAGGGGGATGAGCATTTTGTGAATCTTACTCTCATCAGACTGGGCTATAAAAGAGAATATCAGACACATTAGGTTTCACAGAGAAACTTGTCCCTCCTTATAGGGAAGTGGGAGGAAAAGGAGGAAAAGAAAGGGAAAGACTAATAGAAGGGAAAATAGAAGAATTAGGGGAAAGGTGTAAAAAAGGGGGAGGGATTCTAAACGGGAGAGGACTGTTTGAGGAAGGTGGTCATCAAGAGTAAAATACTAAGGAATGTGAAAGGGGAAAAGGGAAAGGAAAGAGAAAAACAAAACTTGGGGTAAATAAGATGGCAGGAAATACAGAATTAGTTATTTTAACTGTGAATGTGAATGGGATGAACTCTCCCATAAAATGGAAGCAGATAGCAGACTGGATTAAAAGCCAGAATCCAACAATATGTTGTTTACAAGAAACACATCTAAAGCACAGAGATACATACAGAGTGAAGGTAAAGGGCTGGAACAGAATCTATTCTTCAGGTGAACAAAAAAAAGCAGAAGTAGCAATCCTGATCTCAGATCAAGTAAAAGCAAAGATAGATCTAATTAAAAGAGATAAGGAAGGAAACTATATTTACTAAAGGGTAACAGATAAATAAGCAATATCAATACTAAATATATATGCAACAAGTGGTATAGCATCCAAATTCCTAGAGGAGAAGTTAAGAGAGATGCAAGAAGAAATAGACAGCAAAACTACACTAGTGGGGGATCTAAACCTTGCTCACTCAAAATTAGAAAAATCAAACCACAGTGCATGTTTTTTAGATCATGATGCAATAAAAATCACATGCAATATAAGGCCAGGAGAAAATAGACCAAAGGTTAATTGGAAATTAAATAATCTAATCTTAAAGAATGAATGGGAGAAACAGAAAATCATAGACACAATCAATAATTTCATCCAGGAGAATGAAAATAATGAGATAACATACCAAAATTTGTGAAATACGGCCAGAGCGGTTATAAGGAGTAATTTTTTTATCTCTAGATGCTTACTTGCAAAAAATAGAGAAAGAGAAGATCAATAAATTGGGCTTCCTATTAAAAAAAACTAGAAAAAGAGCAAATTAAAAACCCTCAATTAAATACCAAATTGGAAATTCTGAAAATAAAAGGGGAGATTAATAAAATTGAAAATAAGGAAACTATTGAATTAATAAATAAAACTGAGTTGGTTTTATGACAAAAACCAACAAAATAGATAAGCCTCTAATTTAATTAGAAAAAGGAAAGAGAAAAATCAAATTGTTAGTCCCAAAAATAATAATGGAAAACGTTCCTCCAGTGCAGAGGAAATTAGACTAATAATTAGGAGTTACTTTCCCCAACTTTATGCCAATAAATTTGATAATCTAAATGAAATGGAGGAATATCTACAAAAATATAGACTGCCCAGGTTACCAGAAGAGAAAATAAATTATTTAAGTGGTCCCATTTTAGAAAAAGAAATAGAACAAGCTTTTAATCAACTCCCTAAGAAAACATCCCCAGGGCCAGATGGATTGACATGTGAATTCTACTAAACATTCAAAGAACAATTAATTCCAATACTATATAAACTATTTGAAAGAATAGGGAAAGAAGTGTTCTACCAAATTCCTTCTATGATACAGATATGGTGCTGATAGCTAAACCAGGTAGGGTGAAAACAGAGAAAGAAAACTATAGACCAATTTCCCTAATGAATATTGATGCAAAAAATTTAAATAAAATATTAGCAATGAGATTACAGAAAGTCATCCCCAGGATAATACACTATGACCAAGTAGGATTTATACCAGGAATACAAGGCTGGTTCAATATTAGAAAAACCATCAGCATAATCAATTATATAAATAACCAAACTAACAAAAATCACATGGTTATCTCAGTAGATGCAGAAAAAGTATTCGATAAAATCAAACACTATTGAAAACACTAGAGAGTATAGGAATAAATGGGCTTTTCCTTAAAATGATTAGTAGCGGGGGGCGGAGCCAAGATGGCAGAGTGAAAAGGTGACTCTCTGCGTCCTCCTCCGATCTTCTCTCAAATTAACAATAAAATAAGCCTCTGAACTGATCTTCAAGTCAACGAATCCAGAAATATCTGGATACTGCTTGCAGATATCTCTCAAAAACTTCATGTCAGGTTTGTCTAACTCGGACATAGGGATAAACAGAGGACTCTGGTGTCAGAGGACTCCCTTGTAGGCCGGAAGTGAGGGTGGGACTCAGCTCAGCTCATCGTGGCAGAAATTCCAAACTCCAAACTCCAAATTCCAAACACCTGAAGTTTATCTGAGGCACTCGGGACACTCTGCCCTGATTAAGGGCAGGTGTTCTGGCAGACTTGCCTTGTTTAAGGAGTAATTCAGACTTAGTTCTACCCCCACCGGCCCAGCACCTTAAGTTAATTCGCTGAAGTGCCCCAGGGAAAAGATCTTCAGCTACTGTTTCAGCCGCCGTTTTTTTTCCCCTACCTTAAAGAGATATCCATGCTGTCTAAAAAAAGAAGAAGAAGCAAAAGAGAGCTCTCATCATAGACAGCTTTTATCGAGAAAAAGAAGAGATGATCCCAGAAGGAAGTTATTAAGGACCATCACTGGTCCCTTTTTCAAAAGGCCTTTCTGGAAGATTGCATAAAGAACCTCAAAAGAGAGCTGGAGGATAAATGGGAAAATTAACTGAAATCAGTGCGAGAAGGATATGATGCCCTGCAAAAGAGATATGAAAAAGACACCAATTTATTGAAAAATAAAATTAGTGAAGTGGAAAAAGAGTGCAATGAACAAAAAAATTAAATTGGCCAGTTACAAAAGGAGCTTAAAAAGGTAACTGAAGAAAACAACACTTTAAAAATAGGAATTGAACAAATGCAAGTGAATGACTCAATAAGACTTCAAGAATCAGTCAAACAAAAACAAAACAATGAAAAATTAGAAGAAAATATGAAATATCTCCTAGTAAAAACAACTGACTTGGAAAATAGATTTAGGAGAGATAATCTAAGGATTATTGGACTTCCTGAAAGCCATGATGAACAAAAGAATCTAAACACTATCTTCCAGGAAATCCTGAAAGAAAACTGCCCTGAGATTATAGAATCAGAAGACAAAATCACCATTGAAAGAATTCACCAATCACCTCCTGAAAGAGGCCCCAAAATTAAAACACCAAGGAATATCGTGGCTAAATTTCAGGACTATAGCACCAAAGAAAAGATTCTGCCAGCAGCTAGAAAGAAACAATTCAAATACCGAGGATCAATAC
This sequence comes from Myrmecobius fasciatus, assembly GCA_023553655.1. NCBI lineage: Eukaryota > Metazoa > Chordata > Mammalia > Dasyuromorphia > Myrmecobiidae > Myrmecobius > Myrmecobius fasciatus. The sequence continues at coordinate 397 of JAJPUD010027249.1, read as the reverse complement.
TTAGAATCACAC
>JAJPUD010027248.1:0-11487 GCA_023553655.1 Myrmecobius fasciatus | reverse complement strand
AGAAAAAAAGAAAAGAAAAAATGAAATGTATTAACAAAATCTCAGAGATTGGTGAATGCCAAGCAGCATTCTAAGGATCATAGTCTTATGCCTGCTGGCAGTCTTCATCAGAAAAATGGTTCTTTTGCCTTGCCAAGGATGGCACGTTGTGTTAAACATCAGCAGAGGGACCTTTGATATTGGGCTAGGCAGCAATTCCAATCTCCTTTTCAAGGGTCATATGTCCCTTAGGGGAAAAAACACATGATGTATTAATTTGTCCAAAGCCATGAATTAGTCACTGGGCAAATTAGATTAAACTCACTTGAAATGGAATTAAAATGATGGAAAACCGCTGAATATAGTTTTCTTAACAATTAGAGCTGCTGTCAGAACATTAGTGAATGACTTCCTTTGCTCTGCTTGTCACTCTCCCTCGGGGTTCCCTCTGATTGTCCTTCAGAACACTCCATTGTTGGCCTGCCTGGACCCCGAACAAATGGGACAATAGCTAAATTTTAAATTTGACGTTTGGTTGTGCTGCTCACTTGCTGTGTCTTTAAGTGAGTCACTTTATAATATTCATAGGATTATATATTTTAAATTTGGAAGGGATTCTAGAAACCAGCTAGTTCAAAAAATGTCAAAGGAGTTTCACCTGCCATGCCCCACAATGTCCAGGGTTAAATTACTGCAGGTAAGAAAATTTATAAATAATTTTGTTTAATATAAAATTTACTTACCCAGTATACATAATACATTAAGTATTGTACTCCTAGAACAACTAAAACTTGCCTATAGCACATACACACTAACCTCAGACCTTGAATTCACAAAGAATTCAACAAAAAGAGTTACTTTTATGGAAGTATAACTATCTCCCAACTCTCTGGGAGTGGTGCCAGCTTAAATGTTCAGTGTGCCTCTATTCTTCACAGCAAAGAATAAAATTGTGCCGTAAACAAATAGAAATAAATATATAAAAATTGAAAACTACTCTAGGCTAACCTTCCCACATTATTATAAGAAATTTTTCTGTCTCTGAGTCTTAATTTTGCCATATGTAAAGTAAAAAAGTTAGAACTAAATTATCTCTAAAGTCCCTTCCACCTCTGAAATTCTCTGATACTGAAGGTGGTGGGATGGGAATGGCTTTTCTTGGTAATATATTATTTGATTAAGCCACTATGTACCTAAGAAAACTGGGGTTTCTGGAAAAGACATAATGAATTCCAAAGGGAGTTATTATTATTGAATGGATGAATATTCTTACACCCAGAATCAATGCCCTGTGTACATTTGGGCAGGGAATGTTTCTATGAGTTGTGGGGAAGTCAGGGTATGGTCCATGAATTTCTCCAATGCAGGACTGAGATGTTATGTTTAACCCTAAGCTGGTCATTCTAACATGCAAGATGCTGGAGTCCTTCCATGTGGGTAAAAGTAATTTCCTTTAATTGGCCTCTATCTTTAAAGCTGACAAGGCTAAGTCTTTTTTCTTTTAGCTCTTTTCTGCATTTATCTGATTACGTGCTTCCGACAGCTACCCAGCATGAACAACTATAAATGGAACTAGTGAGAGGAAAGAAAAATCCTTAACCATTCTCCCTTTCTTATCAGCTCCAAGAAATGGATCTGCTGGATCTTGTGTCTCTTCTGTATTGTTTGTCCTCACTTTTAGGTGCTGGAAGTGATTCCCAGAGGGTTGTATGCTTGGAACCAGGATTGCAAGTGAAATGGGGAGGGTACCTGACACTTGAACCAGCCAGAAGGGAGTTTAGATTTGAAGCTAGGGCTGTGAATGTTCTATAGGAACCAAGCTAAGCTGGGAACCCTTTTTCTCCCCAGAAACTGAGGGATACAAGGTGGGAAGGAGATTATACCTCCTACTTGTTAGGGAGAGTAATTTTGTACATTCATATTATTCATTTGGAAATAATTAAAGGAGTAATAAATATTCCTTTAATAAACGAAATCTTTTAAAATTCCTTTTAAGTGATGTCTGTGTTACATATGGAATCATGAATTTTACGGAATTTCAGAGGAAGGAGACTCAAATACCATGTAGAACAGGCTAACCTCACTTGACGTGAGAATCACTCCCTTAAAGCATCCCTGAAAATTGGTCACCTAATGTTTTTTGAAGATCTCTAGAGATGATAAACATATTAAGGTGGCTCATGTCATTGTCATACAGAAAAGGAAGAGATGGAAGTTGGGAATTCTAAAACCCAGGATTTAATCAGTTTAACTGTGGCTGATTTAAGTCCCTTAACTTTTCCTGAATTTCAATTTCCTCTGCAAAATGCAATTAATCAGGATTTCATCAGCAAGCATTTAGCAGTGCCTACCATGTACAAAACACCACACTAAATGCTGGAGATACAAATAAAGGTCCAAATAATTCCTGCCCTGAAGAAACTTACATTCTGATCAGAAGGTACAAGATATAGACTAGATGGAAGGTAAACTTTGGAAGACATGTCTCTAGTAATTCCTTCTCTGCCTACCTTGTAGTATGTGAAATGGTCATCAGCATATGTAGACCTTGGCATGCCTGGTTCTTGCATATTTATATTTAAGTGTTTCAATTTTTTTAAGTATTTTTTTACATTTAAGTATTATTGAATTGAGTTGTTAAGGAGTAGCTCTGATAATTAGAAAGTTGATTCTTAAATTGACCTCAACTCTGTCTCCCTAGAACTCTATGTCTTCCCCATTATACCTTACATATATTTGCTTCTAGTTCTAGTCAAAAACCTGACATTACTCAGCTTATAAGGACATGTGTTAGGGCATCCTGGTTGCCTTTAAATACTGCTGAAGCAATTCAGGCCACCTGGAATCCTCTCCAAATGGTCTCTCAGTGAGAGGTCAACTCTAACAAAGAATAAGATCCAATCCCAGTAGCAACCAAGAGTACTCCAAGTCCCTTTATAGATCTCAATCAAAATCAACAAGCATTTATTAAATGCTTACTATCTACTAGGCACCCAGTTTGGGATAACATAAGTGAAACTACAGGATTTAGCTGAAAGCAGACAGGTGTAGGCAAGGCAAGGACCACGGGCAGTGAATAAAGTCAAGTTTAGAGTCTGCTTCTTGATTAAAACTAGGACTAGGTCAGAGACTAGCCAGAGTCAGGTTTAAGGACATAAATTTAGGATCAATTTTAAGATTAGGTTAGTCTTAAAACAAGGATTAGGTCAATCTAAAACAATTTGTCCCAAGGCTACAAAAGGCCTCTGTAGAACTGCAGAATCTTAGATTTAGAAAACATCTCAGAAGTCATCTAATCATGACAGGAAAAGATGACGAATGTTGGAGGGGATGTGGGAAAACTGGGACACTGATACATTGTTGGTGGAACTGTGAACGGATTCAACCATTCTGGAGAGCAATTTGGAGCTATGCTCAAAAAATTATCAAACTGTGAATACCCTTTGACCCAGCAGTGTTTCTATTGGGCCTATATCCCAAAGAGATTTTAAAGGAGGGAAAGGGACCCACATGTGCAAGAATGTTTGTGGCAGCCCTTTTTGTAGTGGCTAGAAACTGGAAACTGAATGGATGCCCATCAATTGGAGAGTGGCTGAATAAATTATGGTATATGAATGTTATGGAATATTATTGCTCTGTAAGAAACTATCAGCAGGACGATTTCAGGGAGGCCTGGAGAGACTTGCATGAACTGATGCTGAGTGAAATGAGCAGAACCAGGAGATCATTATACACGGCAACAACAAGACTATATGATGATCAATTCTGATGGACATGGCACTCTTCAACAATGAAATGCTTCAAACCAGTTCCAATTGTTCGGTGAAGAGAGCCATATACACCCAGAGAGAGGGATATGAATGTGGACCACAACATAACATTTTCATGCTCTCTATTGAGGTTTGCTTGCATTGTGTTTTCCTTCTCAAATTTTTTTCTTCTTATAGATCTGACTTTTCTTACACAGCAAGATAACTGTAAAATATATACATACACATATTTGATTTGTTAAGTATTTTAACATAATTAACATGTATTAGACTTCCTGCCATCTAGGGGAGAGGGTGAGGAGGAGGGAAAAATTTGTAACAGAAGGCTTTGCAAGGGTCAATGTTGAAAAATTACCCATGTATATGTTTTGCAAATAAAAAGCTTTAATAAAAATTTTTAAAAAATAAAAAGAAGTCATCTAATCCAATTTATGTTTAATCAGAATGTCTTTCTTTTAAAAAAATACTTATTAATTTAAAACAATACAAAATAAGAAAAAAACAAAATAGAAAAAAGAAAGGCAGAAAAGGAAACAACAATAACGATAATGATAACAGAGCAGAACATTGCCATGTGCCCAATAGAACATCAGGGAGGAGAATTCAAAATAGGTAACAATAAATTTCCATTTCAAGAAAGCATATGTAATAATAGAAGACATTATATTCATGACTATCTATCTTTTCTTCACTCCTTGTAGGTCATACTTTTGTTCTCTGCTATACGTTTTTTACTTTATTCTTTTTTCCCCTTCATTCCTCCTCCCCTACCTCTCCCATGCAGACTGCAGTTAAGTGGTAGGAGTATATATATTTATATTTTACATATGTTTATATTTTATACATATCTATACATATACATTTATATATTTATATATATTCATACCTACTCACATACATATATCTATATCTACACATCTATATCCACATGCATACAGACATATACACACATATGTATGCATTTATGCATATGTAAATGTGCATTTAAAGTAATATTAATATGATTGGCATATAATGTAGATTTCTCTTCTGATTGAATATTTAAATTTAACTTTGTCTGAAATCAATGATTACTAGCCTACTTTTTTTCTAATAAATTCTGCTCCTAATCCTTTGTTACAGTGTTGGTATATATCTTTTATTTTCTATCCCTGCTAACTCTTCTACTGTAATTCTACTCCTTAACTTCCCTTGATATTTATTACTCAACCTTCCAACACCTTTTTCCCCCTTGAATCCCTCCCTTATCTTTCCCCTCCCTCTTTATCCTATATCTACTTACTTTATCCCATTCCCATTAATCTAAACACCCTTCTGTAATTCTACCTTATCCTATACTACTCTTTCTCTCTCAAAATGCCTTTCCCAAATTTCTGACAAATAGTCATCCAGCCTGTCCTTGAGGATCCCCAATAAAAAAAAATCCATTAGTTCTAAAGGCAACCAATTCCACTTTTGGACAGATTTAATTATTAGGACATTTTTCTTATGGAGACAAAAATCTTGCTCTCTGAAACATCTGCTTTTTAGGACTATCAGAACAAGCCTACTTCTTCTTCCCTATGAATAATATGATAGCAGAAATTATGGGATAAGTAGAGTTCACCCCAAATGTAAGATATTTCTTCTCATTAAATTTGGCCTATCAGCCTACTTATTAAGATTCTTTTGAATCCTAACTTTTATCCAGTGTATTCTTTGTCCATTTCAGGTTGAATTCATCTTCATAACTGATCAGCATATCACCTTTGACTTCATTCATTGATAAAAATGTTGAACAGCACATAGGGACAAATACTGAAATACTCCATGGAGATTTTCCTTCAAAATGACTGGCGCACTAAAGACTTTTGGGCTCTGATTGGTCAATTATTAATGAATTTAATTAATGGTACTATAATCAAGCCTGTATCTCTTCAAATTGTTCACAAGGAGAGCATAAGAGGCTTTGTCAAATGCTTTCCTAAAATCTGTATATTCTGTCTAACAGGATTCTCTTGATGTAATAATCAGTCCACAAATCAGTAAGTTTAAACAACAGACCAAGGAGTGGACAATGGTTTGGGAATCAGAAGTCCTGGCTTTGAATCTCAACTCAGCTATTCAATGTTTATATGCCCCTAAGCAAATCACAAGCTCTCCTTTACTAAATCTCTTCCTCTTTCTCAAATAAGGAGTTTGATGAGAGGATCATACTAATAACCTACATATCTATTGTGTTTTGAAGCTTATTAAGAATTTTTGCTATCTCTATTGATGTTTGCTTGCATTGCATTTCCTTTCTCTGATTTTCTTTTTTTTTCTTGTAGGTAGGATTTTTCTTGCACAACTTGTCAAGTATTTCAACATTATTAACATGTAGTGGACTTCCTGCCATCTAGGGGAGGGGAGGGGACTGGGGGTAAAATTTGTAATGGAAAGCTTTGTAAAAATCAATGCTGGGGAACTACCCATACATATGTTATGCAAATAAAAAGCTTTAATAAAAAAATTTTTTAAAAAAGAATGTTTGCTAGAAAAACTGAAAAAAGTATGATAGAAACTAGGCATTGACCAACATCTAACTCCCTACACCAAGATAAAATCAAAATCGGTTTATGATTTAGACACAAAAGCTGATACTATAAGCAAATTAGTATAACAAGGGATAGTCTGCCTCTCAATTCTGTGGAGAAGAAAAGAAGTTATGACAAAAAAAAACATATAGAATATTATGAAATACAAAATGAATAATTTTCATTACATTAAATTTAAAAGGTTTTATACAAGTAAAATTAATACAGCTAAGATTATAAAGGAAACAGAAAACTGGCAGAAAAGATTTACATCCCAGGGTTCTGATAAAGGCCTCATTTCTAAAACATATAGAGAATTGGCTCAGATTTATAAAAATACAAGCCATTCACCAATTGATAAATGTTAAAGTATATGAAGATAATTTTCAGATGAAGAAATTTGTCATTTCTAGTCATATGAAAAAGTGCTCTAAACCATTATTGGTTAGAAAAATGCAAATTAAAACAACTCTGAGGTACCACTAGACATCTCTCAGATTAGCTAAGATGAAAAGAAAAGATAATGATAAATGTTGGCGGGGATATGGGAAAACTGCTACACTAATACATTTTTGGTGGAGTTGTGAACTGATCCAACCATCCAAACACAACACGCTGTTTGATCCAACAGTGTCTCTACTGGGTCTATATCCCAAAGAGATCATAAAAAAGGGAAAAGGACCCACATGTGCAAAAATGTTTGTAGCACCCTTTTTTTTGTAGTGGAAAGGAATGAGAAACTGAACGGATGCCCATCCGTTGGAGAATGACTGAACAAGTTATGGTATATGAATGTAATGGAATATTATTGTTCTGTAAGAAATGATCAGCAGGATTATTTCAGAAAGGCCTGGAGAGACTTGCATGGACTGATGCTGAGTGAAATGAATAGAACCAAGAGAACATTGTACATAGACAGCAACAAGATTAGTGATGATCAACTGTGATAGACTTGGCTTTTTTCAACAATTCAACAAATCCAAGACAATTTTAATAGACTTGTAATGAAGATAGTCATTCACATACAGACAGAAAACTAAAGAGACTAATTGTGGGTCAAAGCATAGTATTTTCACCTTTTTTGTCGTTTATTTACCTGTGTGTTTTTTTTCTTTCTTGTGTATTTTTCTCCTTTTGATTTGATTTTTCTTGCACAGCATGAAGAATAAGGAAATAAGTTTAGAAGAACTGTCATGTTTAACCTATATTGGATTGCTTGCTGTATAAGGGAGGGAGGAGAATGAGAGAAAGGGAGAAAAAAATTGGAACACAAGGTTTTGCAGAGGTGAATGTTAAAAACGATCTTTGGATCATATTTGGAAAAATAAAAAACTTTTATTTTTTTAAAAAACTAAAAAAAACCCAACAACAATAACCTTTCCTTAGTTCCTCTTTGAAAGATATAGTCAGTCAATTAGCATTTATTAAGTACCAGAATGTGTGCCAGAAACTGTGCTAAGTGCTGGGATACAAAGAAAGGCAAATTAAGACTTCCCTGAGGTGCCCTAATAAGCCTCTCAAATTGGCTATGATGAAAGGAAAAGATACCTGTTTCAAGAATTTTACAGTATAATGGGAGAAATAATATGAAAACAGCAATGTACAAGTAAGATATATACAGGAAAACTCAGAAGTAATCAACAGAAGGAAGATGTTATCATAAAAGGGCATCAGAAAAGCTACTTATAGAAGACTGGGATTTAACAGAAAGTTGAAGGAAGTCAAGGAAGATAGGATCTAGAGATGGGGGGGGGCAATTTCCCATGTAAACAAGGAGGACCACCACTGAAAAGGCATGGAATTAGGAGATGGGAGTGTGAGAATTGGGATGGGGATTTAGTTTCCATAGAGTTAAAAAATGTAAATTAAAGAAATACAGAAAAATAAAACTTAAATCAGAAAAAAAAAAATTAAACTGAAACCTAAGAAATGAAACCTAAAGATTAGACTGATATGAAAAAAAAAGGAATTGAAACTTACACAGGGAAACCATAAATTAGCATAAGAAACATGATATTAGATGTAATGAGGGGCGGGACTCAGACTTGGGAATTAGGTACCCTGGATAGTTTATATAACTTCTATAGTACCCAATCAATGGGGAATAGGGGAGGGTATTGAGTTTGAGGGGAGAAGAGAGAGCCAGGTACAAAAAGGCATGTTTTAGAGATTTTAAGATGTATCTGCTTCTGGATTTCTAGTCTTGCAAGATCCACAATAAAAATCTTTTTCTGGCTTCATTAACAGATCTGTAGAGTTCTTGGTGAGACACTAGTCTCTTACTGGAGGAAAAGTAAGGAGTGTCACTGGATGATAAAGCATACAGAGGAGAGTAAAGTCTAAAAAACAATAGAAAGGTTGGAAAGGGCTAAGTTACAAAGGACTTTGAGCACCAAATAGAGGAATTTACATATTGAAGAGGGGGAAAGTATGGCATCAGATCTGCACTTTGGGAAAATTAATTTGCTAGCTCAGTGTAAGAAGGAATTGTGTTGGGAAAGATCTGAAGCAGGGAAATCGACCCAAGCTTTATTACTTCATTTTAGTAATAAGGAAAGCAAAGTCCAACAAGATTGCTCCACAACTTGGGATCATATTGCAATTAAGATTAGATTTAAAGCCAGGATTTAAATAAAGGTTCCTTAATTCCAAGTCCGGTGTTCTTTCCACTATATCTCTTCAATACAGATTGATATCTAGGAGATATCTAAGATAAAGAGATCCTATGATAAAATTAAGGGTTCTGAGGAGGAAACAATAAAACTTGGAAGTAGTGGACTGAGAAGGATTCCTGGAGGAGGCAAAACTTAGAAAAATAGCGTTCTGTGTATGTATGCTTTGGGACAGATGCTTTCCCTGGCTTCATGGGCAGTGTGAGATGGGGATTTGGTTTCTCCACAGAGTTATGAAAAATTGAATTGGAGAAAGGAAATTTAAATTCGAAAATTGAAACCTAAGAAATAGGAGGCTGGGACCCACAAAGACATCAAAGAATAGAATCAGAAGTGGAAGTTTTAGATTTGAGCAGGAACCCTCTGGAAAGAATGTAAGAATGTAAGCTCGTTGGAAGCAAGGACTGGCTTTTAAATCAGGAGTGGTGGTCTTAGATTTGAAAAGGAATCTAGACTTTGCCCCCCTTACCTTTCTCAGCATATCTTTCCCCATAAGAATGTAAGGTCTTTGGGGGCAGGGACTAGCTATGTAATGAGGGGTAGAGATTCACCTTCTGTAACTTCTGTAACATCCAATTAATGGGGAATCAGGAGAGAGACTTGGGCTTCTGAATAGGAAATAAAACACTATGTTTGTGGTTTCAAAAATATGTCTACTAACCTAGACACCCATTCATTCAAAAATGTAAAATAAAATCTTTCTTGCATTCATCAATGAGTTAGTGAAGTTCTTGGTAAGATATTTTGTTTCTTATAGGCAGCACCATTAAGTTATGTGTGAAAGTGCAGGGGGAAAAGTCAGAAACTTGAGTATCACCTTCCTCCAGCACTATTTTAGAAATAGGGGTTTCATACACCTCCCAACCACCTAATCAACACACACACACACATATACACCCCTCCCCTGGGAATTAGCCACCCTGCATCTTTGACTACATTTCTGATTTCACTGCAGCCATCCCTGAAAGCATTCACTCCTCTCCTCTACTCTTGTAATCCTTAGTTTCCTTTAAAATTTGACTCCAATATTACCTTCTACCTGAAATTTTTCTTGATATCTATCACCAATAACTATTTTTTTATATTTATTTTGTACATAATTTATAATTACTTATGTGTGTGTTTCCTCCTCCAATAGAATGTAAAGCTCTTTGAAGGCAGGAACCACTATTTTTTTTGTCTTCATATTCCTGATGTTTGATATATAATGAGCATTTAATAAATATTTGTTGACAAACTAATTAAGTTGCAGAAAGGACATATTGAAAAAAGTAAATTTTTTTTTTAAAAGTTCAAAGGTTTATGACCTGGCTCTATCATTTACTAGCCAGGCATAATCTCTCTGTAATATTTATTTTCTCTAACATAAGATTCTAAAATCATAGTTTTTGGAGATAGATGTTGTTTCTGTAGGACTCAGTTTCCTTATTTGTAAAATTGACAGAGGAAGGAGTTGAACTGGATGGTTTTTAAAAGCTCTCCTAGATTTTTTATTCTATGATTACTAAATCATTTTGTAATGTGTATTTCTCTGTCTCCCCTCCCACTCCTTCCCCTTTTCTTTTTTTTAAAGTCTTTTAAATATCAAATTGATTTGTTCAACTTCAAAGGAGTGATTAAAACCCCTACAAACCACAGAGCCAACACAAATTTGAATTTGAATTTGAATCTCTGATGTGTATCAGTCAATAGCCTCTGCCTGAAATCCTTCTGGCTCATAAGAATGCCTGGCTTTTATCAGCCTCCTTCCAGATCAATATGTGAGATTTTAACCATACATATTACCTCAGGCCAAAAGTGCTGGGGAAGCCAGGGAAAAGAGATGCAGACCAGAAAGCAGCCAAGGTGTCTCAGGGTCTCTTACCAACTATATAAGCAGGAAGTAGGCATGGGACAAGACAAGCCATGGATTTTTTCTGTTTCAGAAACAAGAACATGTGTCCCTGGACAAGTCACTTAACGCTAATTGCTTTGTGAAAAAGAAAAAGAAAAGAAATAACAACAGGTTAATTGTAGGGACATTTAGCATACATTGTAGGTAACTGCTAGCTTTGTTCTATGTCCAGATACTAGGAAAGTCTCAAGTTGGTGCCATGGAAAAGGCATCAACACAAACAAAACCTATGCAGTTAAAATAAGAAAGGAAAGAAGTAAATTGGGGTGGGAGAGGGCTGGAAATATCCTTTCAACAAGTTTCTCTGATAAAGAGCTCATTCAAAAATATATAATAAGCTGATTCAAATTTATAAGAATAAAAGTCATTCCCCAATTATTAAATGATAAAAAGACAAGAACCAGCAGTTTTCAAAGAAAAAAATCCAAGCTATATGAAAAAATGCTCCAAATTGATAAAGACAAATTAAAGCAACTCTGCGCTTCCATCTAATGCCCATTAAAGTAGCAGAAATGACAGAGGAAGGAAGGGAGGAAGGAAGGAAGGAAGGAAGGAAGGAAGGAAGGAAGAAAGGAAGGAAGGAAGGAAGGAAGGAAGGAAGGAAGGAAGGAAGGAAG
>JAJPUD010027247.1:4183-15710 GCA_023553655.1 Myrmecobius fasciatus | reverse complement strand
ATAATCCTTAGATTGTCTCTCCTAGATCTATTTTCCAAATCAGTTGTTTTTCCTAGGAGATATTTCATATTTTCTTCTAATTTTTCATTTTTTTGTTTTTGTTTGACTGATTCTTGACATCTTATTTAGTCATTCACTTGCATTTGTTCAATTTTTATTTTTAAAGTGTTGTCTTCAGTTATCTTTTTAAGCTCCTTTTGTAACTGGACAATTGAAGTTTTTTGTTCATTTCACTCTTTTTCCACTTCACTAATTTTATTTTTCAATACATTGGTGTCTTTTTCATATCTCTTTTGCAGGGCATCATATCCTTCTTGCACTGATTTCAATTTATTTTCCCATTTATCCTCCAGCTCTCTTATGATGTTCTTTATGCAATCTTCCAGAAAGGCCTTTTGAGAAGGTGACCAGTGATGGTCCTTAATAACTTCCTTTGGAGTTTTGTCTAAAGGAACCTCAGGATCTGGGGTCATCCCTTCTTTCCCTTGATAAAAGCTGTCCATGGTGAGAGCTCTCTTTTGCTTCCTCATTTTTTTGAGACAGGGTGGATGTCTCTTTAAATTTTGGAAAAACACGGTGGCTGAAGATCTTTGCCCTGGGGAAATTCGAGGAATGAACTTAAGGTGGGGGGCAGGTGGGGGGCAGGTGGGGGCTAAGACTAAGTCGGGATTACTCCTTAAAGAAGGCAAGTCTGCCAGAACACCTTTCCATAATCAGGGCAGAGTGTCCCGAGTGCTTCAGATAAACTCCAAGTGTTTGGAGTTTGGAGTTTGGTGTTTCTTCGACGCTGAGCTGAGTCCCACCCTCACTTCAGGCCTTGACCGAGTCCACAGTTTATCCCTCTGTGTGAGTTAAACAAACCTGATATGAAGTTCTTCAGAAAGCAGTGTCCAAAAATTTCTGGATTTTTTGACGTGAAGACCAGTTCAGAGGCTTATTACATTGTTGGTTTGAGAGAAGATCATAGGAGGATGCAGAGAGTCACGTTTTCACTCTGCCACCATGGCTCCGCCCCCCCAGGATCTGAATTTTCTATGTAACATTTTTTATTTTTTTTTATTAATACTTTTTATTGGAAAAACATATGTATGGGTAATCCCTAAACATTAACCCTTACAAAGCTTTCTGTTACAAATTTTTGCGCCTACTACCCTCCCTTAGATAGCAGGATATCCACTACATGATAATTATGTTAGAATACTTAAATCGAATATATGTATAGTTATTGCCACACATCATTTTTTTGTTCAGGAGAAATCGTATCTATAAGAGAGAAAAATCCGATAAAGGAAATACAATGCAAGCAAACCTCAATAGAGAACATGAAAATATTATGTTGTAGTCCACATTTCACATCCCTCTCTCTGGGTGCATATGGCCTTCTTCACTAAACAATTGTAATTGGTTTGAAGCATTTCATTGTTGAAGAGAGTCATGTCCCTTAGAACTGATCCTCATATAGTATTGTTGTTGCCGTGTATAATGATCTCCTGGTTCTGCTCATTTCACTGAGCATTAGTTCATGCAAGTCTCTCCAGGCCTCTCTGAAATCGTCCTGCTGGTCGTTTCTTACAGAACAATAATATTCCATAACATTCATATACCATAATTTATTCAGCCACTCTCCAATTGATGGGCATCTACTCAGTTTCCAGTTTCTACCCACTACAAAAAGAGCTGCCACCAACATTCTTGCACATGTGGGGCCCTTGCCTTCTTTTATGATTTCTTTGGGATATAAGCCCAATAGAAACACTGCTGGGTCAAGGGGTATGCACAGTTTGATAACTTTTTGAGCATAGCTCCAAATTGCTCTCCAGAATGGTTGGATCCCTTCACAGCTCCACCAACAATGCATCAGTGTCCCAGTCTTCCCACATTCCCTCCAACATTCATCGTTATCATTTCCTGCCATTTTAGCCAATCTGACAGGTGTGTAGAGACCTCAAAGTTGTCTTAATTTGCATTTCTCTGATCAATAGTGATGTGGAGCACCTTTTCATATGATTATAAATTGTTTTAATTTCATCATCTGAAAATTGTCTGTTCATATCCTCTGACCATTTATCAATTGGAGAAAAGCTTGAATTCTTATAAATGGGAGACAATTCTCTATATATCTTAGCGATGAGACCTTTATCAGAACTCTTAGATGTAAAGATGATTTCCCAATTTGATGCTTCCCTCCTAATCTTGTCTGCATTTGTTTTGTTTGTACAGAAACTTTTTAACTTAATATACTCAAAATTATCCATCTGGTGTTCAGTTAAGAGTTACAGATCTTCTTTGGACATGAATTTATTCCATTTCTACAGGTCTGAGAGGTAAACTATCCTATGTTCTTCTAATTTGGTTATAATATCACTCTTTATATCTAAATCATGAACCCATTTAGATCTTATCTTGGTGTGCGGTGTTAAGTGTGGGTCCAGCCTTAATTTCTTCCACACTAGTTTCCAATTTTCCCAGCAGTTTTTGCCAAATAGTGAGTACTTATCCCAAAACCTGGGGTCTTTGGGCTTATCAAACACTAAATTGCTAAAGTTATTACCTACCTTCTCCGGATATCCTATTCTATGTCACTGATCAGCTGCTCTATTTCTCAGCCAGTATCAAATGGTTTTGATGTCTGCTGCTTTATAATATAGTTTTATATCTGGTACAGCAAGGCCACCTTCATCTGTCTTTTTTTTTTCATTAATTCCCTTGAAATCCTTGACCTTTTGTTCTTCCAAATGAACTTTGCTACTATTTTTTCTAGATCTGTAAAATAATTTCTTAGGAGTTTGATTGGTATGGCACTAAATAAGTAAAGTAGTTTGGGTAGTATTGTCATTTTTATTATATTCGCTCGGCCTACCCATGAGCACTTAATGTTTTTCCGACTAGGACTGATTTTATTTTTGTGGAAAGTTTTGTAGTTTAGTTCATAGAGTTTCTGACATTTTCTTGACAGATAGATTCCCAAATATTTTATGCTATCATCCGTTATTCTGAATGGAATTTCTTTTTCTATCTCTTGCTGCTGAACTTTGTTGGTAATATGAATCCTGCAACTTTACTAAAGTTGTGAATTGTTTCTAGTAGTTTTTTATTTGAATTTGTAGGGTTCTCTAACTATACCATCATGTCATCTGCAAAGAGTGATAATTTGGTTTCTTCATTACCTACTCTAATTCCTTTTATCTCTTTTTCTTCTCTTATTACCAAAGCTAAAATTTCTAATACAATATTAAATAGTAATTGTGACAGTGGGCAGCCTTGTTTCACTCCTGATCTTATTGGGAATACTTCTAGTTTATCTCCATTACATATGATACTTGCTTATGGTTTTAAGTAGATGCTACTAATCATTTTAAGGAAAAGCCCATTTATTCCTATACTCTCTAGTGCTTTTAATAGGAATGGGTGTTGTATTTTATCAAATGCTTTTTCTGCATCTATAAAGATAATCATATGGTTTTTGTTAGTTTGGTTATTAGTATAATTGATTACGCTCATAGTTTTCCTGATATTGAACCAGCCCTGCATTCCTAGTATAAATCTTACTTGGTCAAGATGTATTATCCTGGAGATAACTTTCTGTAATCTCGTTGCTAAAATCTTATTTAAAATTTTTGTATCAATATTCATTAGGGAAATGGGTCTATAGTTTTCTTTCTCTGTTTTCACCCTACCTTGTTTAGCTATCAGCACCATATCTGTATCATAGAAGGAATTTGGTAATATAACTTCTGTCCCTATTTTTTGAAATAGTTTGTATAGTATTGGAATTAATTGTTCTTTCAATGTTTGGTAGAATTCACATGTAAAACCATCTGGCCCTGGAGATTTTTTCTTAGGGAGTTGATTAATAGCTTGTTCTATTTCCTTTTCTAAAATGGGGCTATTTAAATAATTTATTTCCTCTTCTGTTAACCTGGGCAATCTATATTTTTGTAGATATTCCTCCATTTCATTTAGATTATCAAATTTATTGGCATAAAGTTGGGCAAAATAACTCTTAATTATTACTCTAATTTCCTCTTCATTGGAGGAAAGTTCTCCCTTACCGTTTTTGAGACTAACAATTTGATTTTCGTTTTTTTCTGATCAAATTAACTAAAGGCTTATCTATTTTGTTGTTTTTTTCATAAAACCAACTCAGTTTTATTTATTAATTCAATAGTTTTCTTATTTTCAATTTTGTTAATCTCCCCTTTTATTTTCAGAATTTCCTATGTGGTATTTGATTGGTGGTTTTTAATTTGCTCTTTTTCTAGTTTTTTTAATCATAACCCTAATTCATTGATCTTCTCTTTCTCTATTTTATGCAAATAAGCATCTAGAGATATAAAGTTACCCCTTATAACTGCTTTGGCCATATCCCACAAATTTTGGTATGTTGTCTCATTATTGTTGTTCTCCTGGATGAAATTATCAATTGTGTCTATAATTTGCTCTTTCACCCATTCATTCTTAAGGATTAGATTATTTAATTTCCAATTAACTTTTGGTCTATTTTCTCCTGGCCTTTTATTACATGTGAGTTTTATTGCATCATGATCTGAAAAGGATACATTTACTATTTCTACTTTTCTACATTTGATTTTGAGGTTTTTACGCCCTAACACGGGATCAATTTTCGTATAAGTTCCATGAACCCCTGAGAAAAAATTATACTCCCTTCTATTGCCATTCAATTTCCTCCAGAGATCTGTCATACCTAACTTACCTAACATTTTGTTTATCTCCCTAACTTCTTTCTTATTTATTTTTTCGTTTGATTTATCTAATTCTGAGAGAGCAAGTTTGAGATCCCCCACTAGTATAGTTGTACTGTCTATTTCTCCTTGCATCTCTGTTAGTTTCTCCTATAGGAATTTGGATGCTATACCACTTGGTGCATATATGTTTAGTCTTGATCCCGCTTCATTGTCTATGGTACCCTTTAGTAAAATATAGTTTCCTTCCTTATCTCTTTTAATTAGATCTATTTTTGCTTTTATTTCATCTGAGATAAGGAATGCTACCCCTGCTTTTTTTTGTTCACTTGAAGCATAAAAGATTCTGCTCCAGCCCTTTACCTTCATTCTGTATGTATCTCTATGTTTTAAATGTGTTTCTTGTAAACAACATATTGTAGGAGTCTGGCTTTTAATCCAGTCCTCTATCTGTTTCAGTTTTATGGGAGAGTTCATCCCATTCCCATTCACAGTTAAAATGACTATATCTATATTTCCTGCCATCTTATTTACCCAAAGTTATATTTTTCTCTTCCCTTTCCCCTTACTCCCTTCCTCCCTCCCCAGTATTTTATTTTTGATGACCACCTCATTCTAACAGTCCTCCCCCCTTTAGAACCCTCCCTCTTTTATACACCTTTCCCCTAATCCTTCTATTAATTTATCCCTTTCTTTTCCTCCTTTCCCTCCTACTTCCCTATAAAGAGGGCCAAGTTTTTCCCTGAAATTAAATGTGTCTGATATGCTCTTTTGGAGCCCAATCCAATGAGAGTAAGATTTACACAGTACTCATCACCTTCCCTTCTTTCCCTCAATTATATTAGATTTTCTATGTCTCTTCATGAGACTTTGCCTTATTTTACCTCTTTTTTTTACTTTATTTTAATTCCTTTCCCCTCCCCCCCTTTTTTTTACAGTTTGATATACCTTCCACCTCTAATTTCTTTTTGATTATTATCAAAGTAAAATCAAATTATACCCCCATTCTTTAAGAATACCCCTAGTGGAGATATAGTTCTCGAGAGTTCTTTCCTTTTTACGCTTCTCTAGAGTTCTGTGTTTGGAGGTCAAATTTTTTGTTCAAATCTAGTCTTTTCATTAGAAATCTGTGAAATTCTCCTGTATCATTAAATGACCATCTTCCTCTTTGGAAGATGATGCTCATTCTAGCTGGATAGCTTATTCTTGGCTGTAATCCAAGTTCTTTTACCTTTTCGGAATATCTGATTCCAGGCCCTTCAATGTGGAAGCTGACAGATCCTGTGTAATTCTAATGACAGTTCCTCAGTATTTGAACTGTTTTTTTCTAGCAGCTTGTAATATCTTTTCCTTGGTGCTATAGTCCTGAAATTTGGCCACAATATTCCTTGGGATTTTA
Organism: Myrmecobius fasciatus; assembly: GCA_023553655.1. NCBI lineage: Eukaryota > Metazoa > Chordata > Mammalia > Dasyuromorphia > Myrmecobiidae > Myrmecobius > Myrmecobius fasciatus. Next base: position 9,608 of record JAJPUD010027247.1, on the reverse strand, counting down.
ATTTTGGGGTCTCTTTCAGGAGGTGATCGGTGAATTCTTTCAATACAAACTTTGTCTTCTGATTCTAAAACATCAGGGCAATTCTCTTTCATTATTTCCTGGAAGATAGCATCAAGGTTCTTTTTTCCACTGTGGCTTTCATGGAGTCCAATAATCCTTAGATGTCTCTCCTGGATCTGTTTTCCAAGTCAGTTGTTTTTCCTAGGAGATATTTCATATTTTCTTCTATTTTTTTCATTTTTTGTTTTTGTTTGACTGATTCTTGAAGTCTTATTGAGTCATTCATTTCAATTTGTTCAATTTTAATTTTTAGGTATTATTTCCTTCAGTTATTTTTTTAGCTCCTTTTGTAACTGGCCAATTGAATTTTTTGGTTCATTGCATTCTTTTTCTATTTTGCCAATTTTATTTTTCAGTGAATTGTTATCTTTTTCCAATTCACTATTTTTATTTTTCAGTGAATTGTTATCTTTTTCCAATTCACTATTTTTATTTTCCAGTGAGTTGGTGACTTTTTCCAATTCACCAGTTTTTTTTCAGTGAGTTGTTGTCTTTTTCCAATTCACTAATTTTGTTTTTCAGTGAATTTTTGTCTTTTTCCGATTCACCAGACTTATTTTTCCAGTTTTTCACATTTCTGTTGCAGGGCGATATTTCCTTCTTGCACTGCTCTCAGTTTATTTCCCCAATCTTCTTCTAGCTCTTTTTTGAGATTCTTTATGCAATCTTCCAGGTAAGCCTTCTGAAAGGGAGACCAGCTTAAGTCCACCCCTGTGGCTTTATCTGGGATTGTTTTTAGAATCTCAGGATCTGGGGACTGCTCTAGTTTCTCTCAGTAAAAGCTGTCTATGGTGAGGTCTCTCTTCTTCTTGCTCATGATGTTTAGCTGAGGTATCAGTCACCAGCAGGGAATTCTGCAGCAGCAGCAGTAGTGGCAGCAGTGGCGGCAGCATCAGCAGCAGCAGCAGATGAGATTTCAATTTGCCCTGGGGCAATTTCCCGAGTTGACTTCCGGTCTGGTGCTGATCTGGCTAGATCCACACTAGGACCACACTTTCAGCTGCTCTCAATCCACCCTTTATTAAAGGTCGACCTACGAAAGCACCTGCCCGCAAGCAGAGCAAAGTGGCCCAAGGGTCTCCCAGAAACTTCCTGGCAGCCTAAAATCTTCTGGTCTGTCCCAGCCCCGGACTTGCACCCTGGCTGCACACTGGTGTCTGAGCGCTGGGAGCTGCTCAATCCCCTGCCCATCTAAAACTGACCTCAGAAGTTCTTTCAAAGTAGATATTTGATAGAAGTGCGTTGTAGTCCAAGTGTTTGGTGGCGCCCTCACTCCAGAACCAGTTCGGAGGCTCAGTTTGTTGGTGTCTGAGGGAAGGTCTCAGGAGCTCACAGAGAACGCTGTCTGCAGTTCGCCATCTTGGCTCCGCCTACTATGTAACAGTTTTTAAAATCACTTTCACTTCTATTATATCTTTGATTCTCACAATAAGTAAGATAGGAAGGACAAATCTTCCTATTTTACATATGAGGAAAATTAAGTTCAAAGGAATTAACCAATTTGTCCAATTGTACACAGTTTGCTATTGTCAAAACCAATAAATACTAAAAGCCAGTGTGGTGTCTCACTCAGATTCAAAGAGATCTGGAATTAGAACCCAGATCTTCTGTCCATAAGTCTGGTGAACTCTCCATTGCTTCTTACCACCTTCTCTGGAATAAAAAGAAAGAAAAAAAAGCAGAATGGAGATGCTTGCTTATTCCCTTATAAGTCCTTGCTTAATCTTAGTGATGGTGGTGATGGTGATGGTGTTCAGGCAGGCCTGGAGTAGTAGCAGTAGTATGGAATTTTTTACTCTGGATAATCCTGGCATTCCACGAAGTTTTTCTTCATGCTTGAAATTAACAACAAGTCTTTATCAATATCTACCTGGGTTCACATCATTCATAGCACCCTTCTGCCAGGCCAAGATGGAAGCTTATTGAGGACCCTGTCAAGGAATGCTCTAACGCAGTTTCCTAAGTGACACAAGAAGAAATGATACAAGCATTTAAAGGATTCTTCCAACAGTAATCTTAGAATCACAGGATGAAAAATCTAATCTGAAGAGGCCATCTAATGTAGTCCAATCCTGCAATTTTACAGAGGACAAATTTTACTTAAGCCCAAGAAAAAAATAAAGCGAAGCATTTAAGAGTGTCCAAGATAACAATTTAAACTCCTTGTAAGTAGGGATTGTTTTATCTTTGTTTTTGTGACCCTAATGTCTATTATTTGTGTCTACAGGGAATAAATTTAAATTGTTAATTTTAAATTGAGGATGAGATTAGTTAAGAAAAGTTAGACAGGAATGATGAGGTTGATCCTGGCTCCATTTTGTCTATGAAAATCAATGATGATCATTAAAATAAAATTTCAAGAATTATAAAAATGTATCATTTTTCCCAAGAAATTTGGGAAAATATAAATTGATGCATAAGGAAGTGAGCAAAACCAGAAGAGCAAAGTTACAATGACCATAATAATCTAAAGAAAAAGACTGAAAGGCTTCAGAAAATGAATCAATACAATGACTGATTAGGATTTCAGAGAACTTGATAATGAAATATACTGGGTGGAGATGAGAGGTGCAATATGAGGTATACATGTTCAGACTAGGAATGTGTGTGTGTGTTGTTTTTCCTTAATTGTACTTATTGGACATAAAGAAATTTTCTGCTGTAGTCAGAGGAGAAAAATTAAGAAAAAGAAAGTTTTTTTTTTCTTAAAACACCAATAAAACATTAAAAATGTATGAACTTCTCATTGTTTTTTATTGTGTCTTCTGTTTTTTCCCCTATGGAAGTCAAAACCTTTTGGAAAGCCTCAAGTGAACTGATGGTTTTCTGGGATTTTGAAGGAGCATTAAAGAGAAAAAAATGGGTTCTACTTCATAATAAGAACAAAAGGAAAAAAAGTTACACAGAAGAATGTGTTGTGGCAGTGGGAAGGGAAAACCAATATATTCTAATCCTTGGGCCAAGAGAAGTAATGACAGAGGGTTAAAAAGGAAGTGGACTGAAGCTGAGCAGACTCATTTTTCAGTGCATTAATAGGATCAGGATAGGCATTCTCTGTTAGACATGTAAGGATATTATATGATTATGTGAGAATATGTCTGTGAGAAAAAAGAAGTAGGGGGTGGAGCCAAGATGGTGGAGTGAAGACCCTGACTCTGTTTCCTCCTCTGATCTTCTCTCAAATCAACAATAAAACAAGCCTCAGAAGTGATCTTCAAGTCAACAAATCAGGAAATATTTGGATACTTCTTCCAGTTACTTCTGAAGAACTTTATATCAGGTCTCTTTAACTCGGACAGAGGGATAAACAGTTTACCTGGAAGTAAGGCTGGGACTCAGCTCTACATGGCAGAAACTCCAAACTACAAACACCTGGAGTTTATCTGAGGCACTCGGGACACTCTGCCCTGATTAGGGGCAGGTATTCTGGCAGACTTGCCTTGTTTAAGGAGTACTTCGCACTTAGTCCTAGCCCCCACCGGCACAGCATCTTAATTTTCTGAATTGCCCCAGGGCAAAGTACCTCATCCGCTTCGTTTCTAGCCTTAAACAGACCTATACACTGTCTAAAAAAATGAAGAAGCAAAAAAGAGCTCTTACCATAGACAGATTCTATCAAGAGAAAGAAGGGCAGACCCCATATACTGAGGTTCATTCAGACAAAACTCAAGAGGAAATCAGCAAGGACCATCACTGGTTCCCTTTTGAAAAGGCCTTTCTGGAAGATTGCATAAAGAATCTCAAAAGAGAGCTGGAGAATAAATGGGAAAATAAACTGAAATCAGTGCAAGAAGGATACAATATCTTGCAAGAAGGATATCATGCCCTGCAAAAGAGATATGAAAAAGACACAAATTTATTGTAAAGCAAAATTGGTGAAGTGGAAACAGTATGCAATGAACAAATTGGTCAGTTACAAAAGGAGGTAAAAAAGGTAACAGAAGAAAAAAACACTTTAAAAATAAGAATTGAACAAATGCGACTGAATGACTCAATAAGACTTCAAGAATCAGTCAAACAAAAACGAAAAAATGAAAACATAGAAGAAAATATGAAATATCTCCAAGGAAAAACAAATGACTTAGGAGAGACAATCTAAGGATTATTGGACTTCCTGAAAGCCATGATGAAAAAAAGAATCTAAACACGATCTTCCAGGAAATCCTGAAAGAAAACTGCCCTGAGGTTGTAGAATCAGAAGGCAAAATCACCATTGAAAGAATTCACCCATCACCTCCTGAAAGAGATCCCAAAATTAAAACCCCAAGGAATACCGTGGCTAAATGTCAGGACTACTGCACCAAGGAAAAGATTTTGCTAGCTGCTAGAAAGAAACAATTCAAATACCAAGGATCAATCATTAGAATCACACATGATTTCTCAGCCACCACATTGAAGGATCAAAGGGCCTGGAATCAGATATTCCGAAAGGGAAAAGAGCTTGGATTACATCCAAGAATAACATATCCTGCTAGAATGAGCATTATCCTCCAGGGAAGAAGATGGTCTTTTAAAGAAATAGGTGAATTTCACCTATTTCTAATGAAAACACCAGATATGAACAAAAAATTCGACCTCCAAACACAGAACTCAAGAGAAGCATAAAAAGGTAAAAAGTAAAGGTCTCTTGAGAATTTTATTTCTACTATATGGATACTTAAAGTTTGGGGGTATAATTAACAACATATTACTGTGATGATATAAAAAAGAAAACTAGAGGGGGAAAGGTTATCATACTGGGGAAAAGAGGGAAAAGTGGGTAAAATAATAATAGAAAAGGAGGTAAAAACAAGATAATATCTCATGAAGAGGCAAAGAAAACCTAATATAATTGAGGGGAAGAAGGGAGGGAGGTGAGCATTGTGTAAATCTTACTTTCATCAGGTTGGGTTCTAAGAGTATATAACAGACATTTGATTTCACAGAGAAACGTGTCTGTTACTAGAGGGAAGTGGGAGGGAAAGGAGGAAAAGAAAGGGAAAAACTAATAGAAGGGAATATAGCAGAATCAGGGGAAAGGAGTAAAAAAAAGAGAGGAGATCTAAAGGGTGGAGTATTATTTGGGGGAGGGGGTCATCAAAAGCAAAATACTGAGGTGGGGGAAGGGAGAAAGAGGAAAGGAAAGGGAAAAGCATAACTTGGGTAAATAAGATAGCAGGAAATAAAGAATTAGTTATTCTAACTGTGAATGTGAATGGGATGAACTCTCCCATAAAGTGGAAGTGGATATCGGGCTGGATCAAAAACCAGAATCTCACAATATGTTGTCTACAAGAAACATATCTAAAACATAGTGACACATATAGGATGAAGGTAAAAGGCTGAAGCAAAACCTATTTCGCTTCAGGTGAGCAAAAAAAAAAAA